>FIZU01036941.1:0-30577 GCA_900064475.1 Pseudococcus longispinus
CTGCTTTCTCATACCCACACCATCTCCTGAAACATCAAACTCGCGCATGCGGAATCGCATTCCCGAAAAACTCTGTCAGAATTCTGTTCCACAAGATTTCAAGTATTCTAGGAGCGGTCTATATAAAAAGTATATGGTCGATGCGAATCACGCCACATCGCGCAAAAAAATTGAATCGAATCAGGATTCGTTCGTTGAAAAATGATCCGGATCAAAGATCATAAGTTTGTGATCCGGATCACGACTGTCGACGACCCTGCACAGGACTAGAAGTAATAATGAAAGAATCGACAGCTACAAAATCGATAATCGATCGCCAACGAAAACTAAAAACAAAGAAAACCTACCGAGGAACAGTTTAATCATGGTTTCATTTAAATGTATTCTAATTATCGACGTAATTAAATATAAAACTTGGTCAAACTAACGATTATAACTTTACATAACTATTAGTAAAAGCGAGAAGAAAAATCACTCCGCCCAGGGACAAGGGTGCTAATTAAACAGTGGTGATTCGACTGCCAGATACAATCGACAGTCGAGTGAAATTTCTCACTGTCTAAAAATAGATTACGAAACGATATCCGATGAGCTGAATTACGAAATGTAATAGAATTCAAGACCGATGCATTTATCGTTGCAATTTCATTACACTAATGCTTTTCGTTAACAACATAGATGATTCATATCACAATCTTACCTGGTGCTTTGCTTCATTCCATTCAACCAACTACTCTCCGGTAGAGTAATAAACCGATTACGTATAAATAAACGTTAAATATTTGACTAGATCAGGATCAGGTACAGCACATAATCAATTTAGATAATGACAAATAGTTCAGCTACATAAGCCGTCGCATTCGCTAAAGATACAATCGTTTGTTTTACAACATTCCGTAAACGAAACCGCCGATAGCATTCGTATCACTACTACAACTTAACAAGAGTAATAAAACCAAGTACATGAGAATTGAAAATTAAAAAGAGAACACTTACACGTTAATTCGCACTTGGCATTGTGCTTCGAAGTAATTTTTATGGTGGTTCCGAATAATAAAAAAAAAGTCTACACTACGACGCGACACGCGAAATTCGGAAATACGTCTTCGAGCAGCGATTTAACGAGGCGAGGGCCAGTTACATTACATAATATGACAAAAAATACGTATAAATTTCTCCAAATTATTTAGAAACGATTAAACAAGCACACATTTTGCCATCGCAGACGACCAATCGCCTACAGAGAGTACCATGTTATTAGGATTATTGTTCTATCGTATAAAAACAGCAACAAACTTATCGAGTAATCAAATATAAAAAAACTTCAAATGAGCGTTTTGTAATAATCGTTTCGTAATAACAATTATTTTAACACGAGTAACGTATTTACATTATTAAAGTACACGATTTTGTTCAAGTTTTTGTCTCAGAGACGAAGACGCGGAAATAAAACACAAACAAATAAATAAAATGGCGTATCCCTGATTGTGTGCGTTAAAATCAGTGTTGCCGTTTCGACGAAACGAAAATCGTCTAGATAAATTAACGGAAATATTACTTTTACGACGAAGTAATTTTAGAAAAATACTTCTAATTAATCGATTAATTAATATTTTTCGACAGCAACACTGATTTATCACTTAACTACGTATAAGTAATTCGTTAAACTATATTTTTCGCAGGTTTCCAAACCGAAGAAAGTAAAATAACTAGAGAGCGAAACAAGTAGAAGAATAAAACGGTAATTTAAAAATCAAGAGATCTACGCGAAAATATGTTTAAAATGCGGTGGCATTCGGGTGTAAAAAATAATTTAAAAATATCTCATCGATATTTGATTAGATTTAAAGGAACTATCCAACGCTTTAACACGATTCTCTTACTTATATTATCACGTCCATTTAATAACAAAAGGAAAACAAAAAAATCTTTAACAAACCGAATAGTTTTTTAAATACTTATTAAACGTCACGTAGTCGTTTTTTTTTTTTTCGTCGTATATAAATTGTATACAGAGATCAAATTTGGTATTTATTGTTAAACGTTTACGCTTATTTACCCATTAAGAACGAATTTTACCGATTAAGTTTAATCAGTCGTGTGAAATGATTAGCCCATTTGTATTGCTGAAACATAGCGCAACTATCAAGCCGAAGCTCACTTCTTCGAAAAAGTGAACGTGTTTGTCCCTTAAATTTCATTTTCGTAGTTGTAATTATATCTCTGGGGCCATTGCCGTGGGCTCACGGCAATGATGCTAATTACTAAACGCTGTCGACGCTCGCGAACCGCTGACCTAATTCGTCGCATACGTGTTGATGTCCGGAATACGAATGCACCGAGCCGCCTGGTAACATGTGTCGATGACGACGCTGATGCTCTCTTCTTTGGCACATCAGACATAACAATAGTAACAGCACAGCGCCTCCGATTGCCGCTCCGGTCACAGTCATCACCATCCAGTCTGTTGTTTCGCTTACGATACCTAAGAAGGGGTCGTAATTGCGGTATTAATTACAGTTTGGAGTAAATTTACGAAGGTAGATCCGATCTACGTACAATTTTGCTCGTCTGAGAGATCGTTTTCGCCGCAATTTGAGATATTATTGCAGCGCAGTTTTCCTGGTATGCAGTAGCTGGATTTTTCGCATTTGAATTCGCTGCAGACGCTCGACGATACTGAGACTTCGGTCCAAGATAGGCGAAATCCTTCGGCTCCGACTGATTTATCTCCGACAACGAAACTGTAGGGAAAAATTGAGAATACACATCGTTTTTAAAATAAAATCAAACATCAAAATGGAAAAAATCATCTAAAATATGATAATCATAGAAAAAAATCAAAAAAAATGAACTTGAGTATTTTTCAGCATCAAAAATACTTCAATCAAAATAAAAATAACTACATTTGCGACAGAAAATTTGAAAAATTTTAAAAAATTACCTTAATCTGACTTTATTTCTTACAGACATATACATCATCGTATCATTGGGTGGTTTTTCTCCACATAATTCAATCGGAGGTGTATCCTCATCTAACCATAATCTCACTACTGCGGCAGGACATCCTCTGCCTACAAATATAACAATTTTTATCAAGTACTGTATAAATAAACCTCGATTATTTTGAAACCCTTCACATACCGGCTGGATTTCCTTCTAAAATAAACGATCCAAAGTTGAGCAATATTTGATGTGCTGGTTTAACCGTAATGAACCAGTTACAAGTCTTCGTAGCTGTGCCAAGACTAGGTACATCGTATTTAATAGGATAATTGGTGCTTTGCAGTATGCCATCTTCGGCATTACTTATATTACTCCCGCAATCTAGAAATATTTTCAAATAGGTTCACAACAGTGCACCAAATTGCTTAAAAATGAGCTTTAGATCGAGTCGATAGGTACCTCCGAAAATAGATTTGGTATTATCGAAGAAATATCTAGCTTTGAAACCGCTATAAACGTCTTTTGAATCTGTTCTGAGAAATACTTTCATTCCAATTGCTCCTCGGTACGATTCGATGGGGCCGGGAGACGTCATACCGCAAAATCTGCCTATTCTGGATTCGTTTCCTCCTTTGTATATGTTGTATATCTCGACCCAGTCTTCTTGGCAGAGTTCGTCACTAAACGAGGATTCAATCATAGATTCGTAAATATTTTGTCGAGTTTGTTTACTCGAATGCAAATTTTTTTAATAGCAAATTACTCGAATTATACGATATGAAGCTCTTATATTAGAAAAATACTCTTTATTTTTGAGCCCAGTAAAAAAAATTCAAATAATTTGGTCCCTAAAACATTATAAATCTAAAAATTTGGATACAATTTCTGAAATTTGAACCAAATACTCAATAAATTAAAATTTTTTGGACAAAATGGCAACGAAATCTTTCCAACGTTCACTTTGAGCACATAATTCGAACACTTTGCCATTTTAAAAAAGCTGCCAAATCGATTCAATCGCTCAAGAATCTCACCCAAATTGTGCGACAGTCGCATTAGCATTATCAGCTCGAACTTTGAACGTATCGAAGATCAGAGCTACTTGTTCATTTGGAGTATTATAGAAATAATAGCTGCAATTGGTGCTGCTCGGGTAATTCCCTGGATACCTCGGTGAATTGAATTCGCCTTTCTTTTGGCTCGTACTTTTATACGTGTAAGTACAGCTGCCATCGGGAGCTGGGGTTCCAGGTATTAGATATTCTAAAACGAAAGAGAATCACATTCGGTGAGATATTATCGATATTTTTGCTTTATTTTCGAAATGGCCTATGGCATCGTACCAGTTTCAAAAGTATATTTAGCCTTGAATCCTCTGCCTTGTGAGTCGCCGCTGGCAAAAATCATAACTAATCTGGGCCCTTCGGAGATCATCGTCGTTGGTTGGTTTTCGCCGCACATTTCGTAGTCGTATTTATCGTAAGCGTCCATTTGTTCTTGTCCTTTCAGATAGATCTTGAGGTAACGATCTCCGCATCTGTATAAAATCATTATATAATTATTATTATTACACGAAATTCAGATTAAAATACGTAAATTAGAATATTGGTCTCAACACTTTCGTGCCTGAGAAGAAACTGATGACTATTTTTCAACAAGGAATCTCTCAGCTAGGACTAGAAGAAAATTTTTAAGAATTTTTTTAAACTAAAAATCAGATACAGGAAATAGGTACCTATCTAAATTACCTAAACTTGTATTTCCTGTGCTCAAACATTGACTCAGTTTTTTATTTCCACCCTCAGATGGCCCAACACCTCTTTTTCACAAAATTGTTGAGTCCTGTGAGAGAAACTGGATCACAGGAGGCTGGTAATGAAAAACTGAGTCCATATTTGAGATCAGTGACCCTAAAAACCTAACAAATCATATGCGACACGATTTTTTCATTTTTTTTCGAAATTGGGGGGCTCATTGTGGGAAACTGGGGGGTTGAATCTAAAAAATAAGTTTAAATTCGTGATCAGCACCATGAAAAACATGACTAACGATATGTCACACACTATGAATTTTTTTTTGAACATTGACCAAAATTGGGGGACATCGCCCCTCCCCTATTGACAGGTCCAACACCTCTTTTTTACAAAATTTTCGGGTCATGTGAGGAAACATGGATAACAGGAGGATGCTAATGAAAAACTGAGTCCATATTTGAGATATGTGACCCTAAAACCCTAATCAATCATATGCGACACGATTTTTTCATTTTTTTTTTCGAAATTGGAGGGCTCATTGTGGAGAACTGGGGGGTCGAATCGAAAAAATAAATTTAGATTCGTGATCAGTACCATCAAAACATGACTAATGATATGTCACACGCCCTGAATTTTTTTTTGAACTTTGACCAAAATTTGGGGGCATTCCCACTCCCCTACTGAGAAGCCCAACACCTCTTTTTACAAAATTTTTGGGTCTTGGGAGGGAAACTGAATCACAGGAGGGTGATCAGTGACCCTAAAAACTTAATAAATCATATGCGACACGATTTTTTCATTTTTTTTTGAAATTGGAGGGCTCAATGTGAGGAACTGGGGGGTCAAATCGAAAAAATATGTCTAGATTCGTGATCAGCACCATCAAAAACATGACTAACGATATGTCACACGCCCTGAATTTTTTTTTGAACTTTGACCAAAATTTGGGGGCATTCCCACTCCGCTACTGAGAGGCCCAACACCTCTTTTTACAAAATTTTTAGGTCATGTGAGGAAACCTAAATCACAGGAGGGTGATAATGGAAAACTGAGTCAATATTTAAGATCAGTGACCCAAAAACCTAATAAATCATATGCGACACAATTTTTTCATTTTTTTTCGAAATTAGGGGGCTCAATGTGGGGAACTGGGCGGTCGAATCTAAAAAATAGGTTTAAATTCGTAATCAGCACCATCAAAAACATAACTAACGATATGTCACACGCCCTGAATTTTTTTTGAACTTTGACCAAAATTTGGGCGCCCCCCCCCCCCCCCCCCAATGAGATCTCACGATGAAACATCGTTAGTTGAGTGTACCATAAAAAAATGTACCATCTTGAATTTTTATGAATTTTTAAATGATAGCAGAAGAAAGAAGCAATTTTTGAAAATTGAGCTTTTTAAAGAAAGTTTCAACTTTGAACTTTCAAAATTTTTTATGCACTATTTTTGATCTACTTTTGACACTGTTTAAAATTGGGCAAACAGATTTACTCCAATTTTAATGGGCCTCGATTTAACCTCAGCAAGAAATCAAAACTGTACGAAAATTTCAAGGCTCCATCTCTCAGCCCCCTGACGATGGTGATGGGGAGGGGGGGTGGAGATGAAAAAAAGTGTTGCATCGTTTTTCAAAAAAAATCGTTCTGGAAAGTCTTAAAAACTTTGAACGCTGATTTCCTGTTCGACTTTTCAATTCAAATCTGAAATTCTCTTAAAATCCCTTCTTTTTGTTTTTTATTTTATGAAAGTATAAAAATCTTCAATTTTTGGATCATTGGGGCCCTAAAATATCTAAATTGCTAACTCGAAATTCCCACCTTTTTTTTTATAGGAAGGGGAGGAAATTGAACTCTCACAGGAAAACGAAAGTAGGTGATTTTGATATGATCCTATTTCTTGAGTGAGATTTTGAGTTTAAAAAAATTCTTCGAAATTTCCTTCTAGCCCCAAAATCGAAAACAGATTCACATGGAAATTGTTAAAAAATATTCGTCGGTTTCTTCTCAGGCACGAAAGGGTTAAATTCCTTATCCAACGTACTCGTCCTTCTCCGCTTTATCTCCTTTGGGTATATCGAACATAAGGAAGTCCACTCGAACCCTTTCCAGGTTCTGCTGATCTTGCATACCGTAAATAAAATATCGACATACTGTTTTTGGTATATATGGAAATGGATAATTCGGACTGAATACGTTTCCGGTGCTCTCTTTTTGGCTGAGTATTTTTTGATCACATTCTGTTCCTAAAATATGTTCGCCGCCATTTTTACCGATGAAATCTGCAAAATAAAAATAATATTAGCGATCATGTCATATTTTACATACCTAATTATTAATTTTTTCATCCCCTCTCCTCTCTTTCCCCTTCCCCCAAAATTCCAAACATTTTTTCGTTCAAATTTTTGGTAAAAATATGCACTAATCTGAAATCAGCGATAATTGAAATTCCATCTCGCCTACGCCTTGATTTAAATTAAATTTCGAATACGCCTGCGAATGCACGTATATGCAACTCAACCGCCACCACGAATCCGGACACGGTCAGTCGGCCGTCGTGGACAGGATAAAATGTAATAAACATGGGTTTTACGAGTTAACTAAGGCCTATACGCCGGAGTATTTTCCTAATTCCATTCTCGACCACAAAATTAAACGTTCACCCGGCTCCTACGTTGAATCGGAATCGTATAAAATAGGCTTTAAAAAGTACAAAGTTGTATAGTATTCGGATTCGGAATTTCGTACACCGAGGTATCTAGAGCTTGGTGAAATTTAATAGATATAATACTTTAATTGAACGGATTAGTGAAATTACTCCGTACGTACCTAATTTAACGAAACTCTCGCTGAATTCGAAAATTCCCTTGAATCCTCGATTCTGCGTGTTGGCGGTCCTTTGTATGGCGTCGAACGTAACGAATAAATTTTCGGTGCTCGAGTATATGATTAAATTTCTATGTTGACCACAATATGTACCGATCACAGAAGACATATTATCACGACCATCATAAACGGTAACGTAATCGAATGGGCAACTGGAATGAGAAAAAATACAAATTATTAGGTATAAGTTGCTGTGAAATTCTTAAATGGACATGGGCAGAGTCGAAATTGAAATAAATTCCGATGAAAGGGAGACTAAAATTCATCAAAAATATCGTTTGAATTTTTACGAAAATATTGGAAAAATACGACCTAATTATTAAAATAAGATTTTAGTTACACAAAATATTTTAAAAACTGCTCGAAATATCGAGAAAAAAAATTTAATGTTTTAAAAAGCAAATCAAACTGACGTAAAAATTTATCAAATTTTACCAAATTTGTTGAGATGAGGGTTGGTATTACAAACATCACCAAAAGTTCTAAAAATTATTCAAAATAGATGAAATTATTTCAAAGCTTGTATAAAATTTCATAAAAATCTTCGAAATCGAGTAAAAATTGTTTTAAATGTTGTAAAAAGGTTCGAAACGTCAAAAAAATGTTGGCAATTGTTCGAAATCGTTCAAAAATTACCTTAATTGATAAAATATCTTCAAAACCATAATTTTTTCCCTTTTGGGGAGAAATCATATTCCAGTATATTTTATTGTTTTTTTTTTGTTCGGTTCAGGCAAATATACAATCATTTTATTCAACAAATTTTTTCCACGTTTTTTTCGATTTTGAAGAAATTTTAAGAATTTTTTTGCATTTTTTATCAATTTTTTTGTAATGTTTTTAACACTTTTTTCATATTTTTGATTGTTGAATAAAATTTTAACAAGTTTTCCAACATTTTGTACAATTTTTGAGATGTTTCAACATATTTTTTCGTTTTTTCTGACGATTTTAACAAAATTTCAACATTTTTTCTTGCATTTTCATCAATTGTTGTAACATTTCAACATTTTCAACACATTTTTTCATCATATTTTCACGATTTAAAAACGACATTTCTAAAATTCAACTCTATTAAATTTCATAAAATGGGTTTAAAAAAAGTGCGAAGTTTAAATTTAAAATGTGATTTAAAAATCGTTCAAAAGTCCGAAAAATGATTAAAATTGTTTAAAACATCTTAAAAATTGTCCAAATTGTTCAAAAAATTTTGAAAATTGTGTTTTTTTCTTCGTTGAACTGAATAATAATTTTTATGACTTTTTGATCCTTTTTTTGTTAATTGGCACGATTTTGAGGAATTTTTGACAACTTTATTCAATATTTTGAACAATTTTTATGATATTTCAACGTTTTTTCACAAAATTTAACAAAATTCCATCAATCACACAACATTTTGAACTATTTTTATGGCATTTCAACGCATTTTATGATGATTTTTGACAAACGTAATGAAATTTTAATAATCTTTTTTCTATTTTTTTTTTTTGAATAATTTTTGTGGCATTTCGACAAGTGTTTTCGTTATTCAAAAAGTCATTGAAAATCAACAAAAAATTTCAATAAAATTATCGAAAATGTTGTACAAGTTTTGAAAAAAAATTTCAAAGTGCACAAAAAGATGTAAAAATGGTTAAATATTTCATTAAAATTTTCGAAAATGTTGCAAAGTTGTGAAAAAGTCGTCAAAAAAGTTTGAAAAGTTGTTAAACTAGTTAAAGTTTTCATAAAAATAATCGAAAATGTAGCAAAAGTTGTGAAAACGTCATTGAATGTGCACAAAAAGTTGTAAAAAAATGCCAAATATTTCATTAAAAATTGAAATCCATGAAATTATTGTAAAAGTAGTGAAAAATATCTGAAACTTTAAAAAAAAAAATTGTGAAAAAGTTCTTAAAATCCATCAAAAATCAGCGGAATTAGTCAAAAAGTCGATAAAATTGCTCAAAAAGGTGTAAAAATGGCCAAACATTTTATAAAAACCATCGAAAATGCTGCAAAGGTCGTGAAAAGTGAAAAGTGTAAAAATGGTAAAAAATTACTCTAAAATCATAGAAAATGTTGCAAAAAAAATGTGAAAAAGTTGTTAAAAGTGCAAAAAAAATTATAAATTAGGTATTTTTTTTGACATTTTAAACAATTTTCAAATATTTTGAAAAATTTTAAGATATTGATCAATTTCTATACAATTTTTTCGATATTTTCATTAACGTGATACAAATTTATGTCGTATTTCGAACAAATATCAAAATTTTTCGAAAAAAATTTCAATTTTTTTTGTTCTGTTAATGATATTTCACCAATTTTTTCCTTATTAGAGTTATTTCATCTTTTTTTGACATTTCTAGTAATACAAATCATACGACGATTTCAAATTTCATTGAAATTTCGAGCTGTAAAATAGTTTTTTTCATATTTTTTATGGCCTTCTGTTAAAATATCATATTATTTTGAAATATTTTCCAAAATTTTCAAGATTGATTAAAATTTTGCAATTGAAATATCGGATTTTGTTTGAAATTTTTTTTTATTTCCTGATGAAATGTATTTTTTGAATATTAGAAGAATTCGATCCTTTTTGTTTTCTTTCGAAATTGATTTTCAAAATTTGTATCGTGCACCAAATGAAAAGGTAGTTGGAACTTGTAAAAGTAAAAGAAAACGACGAAATACTCCTCTACTTGACCACGTCATAATTCCATTCAATTAAGAAGAGACTTTATTTGAAGTTTTCAGCACAAAGGCATTACTGACAACTTCATTTAAGTCAGACCTTGCTCCGATAACGTTTCGAAATTAAAAATACGACATAGCAAAAGCTTTCTTCAAAGGAGAAAAAAACCCATCGATAAATTCAATTAAAATTGAAAAAGCTACGTTTTAAAAACCATCCTATATACAATCTCTGAGTTTATTTTTAATATAATTTTTTTCTCATGCAGCCTCATCGTCTACAATTTTTCTACGAATGTATCGTCGATATTTCCAATCAAAACAGAATTACGTTCACGCCTAACTGGTTCGAAAAACAACAAATAGCGCGGATACAGAACGAAAAAAAGAAGCAGGCACAGGGAGCTGGCGTATTTCATGCGTGAAATAATTTCAATTTCGAAAATAATTAAAAGCTATATTTAAACTCGACGCGATACCATACAGCATGCGAGAACAGCATGGCAGCAGCACCGAGTGCAGGGCACGAATTGGAAAGCGCATCTTCAACTCTAGCTTTTTCACAATTAAAATAAAGCTCGCTTAAGAGTTGTACTGATTAAAAAGGACATATCTTTCAACGTTCTGGCTTTTATGCAAACAATGGCCAGATAAACAATGGCACATCTCAACACTTCAACGTTTCGCTTTGAGGTTGTTAATTAAAACTAGCGAAATGGGCTTTGACGGATAACTTTTCCCAAATGAAGCGCGCTCTCTCTCACGCTGTTTCCGCAATATAACTCCGTGTCTGCGCGAGGTTCGCCCTTTCGCGCGCGTACGTATGCATAAAATATGAAATATCAGTACGAATATCGTCTATCGAGGGTAATTTTTTCCATCTCGGTTTCGGTTTCGCGAGTATTATGTAAATAGGTCTGGATACGTACTGCGGGCCTCCGGAAAATAAATCGAAGTCTCGAAATTCCAGATGTACGCGTTGACCAGTCACGCCTAAAAATAAGAAACTACAAAATAATGGTTTTGGATATGCTCCCGGATACGTTGGTGACACGATGACGCCTTTTCGTTTGATTTTCGCATTTATCGTAAACGTGCACGGGATGTTTGGAGCCGCGGTGCCAACTTGGAAATCCGCTAAAAAATACAAAAAAAATGGAAAATTAGTTATATTTCATTAAAATACATAAAACGAGATTATTTTGATTGAATTGTGATTTTAAAACATTGAAATATCTATACAGTGTGTTTCGATAGCACTGCAAAGCCTACGAAACGTCGATTAGGCAATCCAAATTACAGAAGTAGGAAGCATATAATTCCAACATGTCCACTCCTAAGCCTAATGTTGGGCCATGACAAATTGATTAATCAGTCAACAGAAAAAAATGAAAAATAATCGATTATTTTCGTGTTTTCGATTAATCGAAGAAATCGATTAATTTTGCTCAATAATCGACTTTTTTCCCCTCAGTTTTCTCTGTTGGCTTTCCAGTGTATTTTCGTATCAATTTGACGGCGAATGTAGGGCGATTACTAATGGATTAATTAAATAATCGATGTATCGAATGATCGATTTATCGAAAATAATCGATATATCAAATGACCGAATATAATCGATACATAGAATGATCAAATAAAATCGATATATCGAATGATCGAATATAATCGATTTATCGAATGATCCAATATAATCGATATATTGAATGATCAAATTTTATCGATATATTGAATGATCGAATATAATCGATTTATCGAATATTTAAAATCGATTTGTCGAATGATCGATTTATCGAATATAATCGATACATCGAATATAATCAATTTATCGAATGATCGAATATAATCGATATATCAAATGATCGATTTATCGAATATTCAAAATCAATTCATCGAATATTCAAAATCAATTTATCGAATTATCGATTTATCGAATATAATCGATATATCGAATGATCGAATATAATCGATTTATCGAATGATCAAATAATCGATATATCAAATGACCGAATATAATCGATATATAGAATGATCAAATAAAATCAATATATCGAATGATCCAATATAATCGATATATTGAATGATCAAATTTTATCGATATATTGAATGATCGAATATTATCGATGCATTGAATGATCGAATATAATCGATTTATCGAATATTCGAAATCGATTCATCAAATATTTAAAATCGATTTATCGAATGATCGAATATAATCGATACATCGAATGATCGAATATAATCGATACATCGAACATTCAAAGTCGATTTATCGAACATTCAAAATCGATTTATCGATTGATCCAATATAATCGATATATCAAATGATCGATTTATCGAATATTCAAAATCAATTTATCGAATTATTGATTTATCGAATATAATCGATATATCGAATGATCGAATATAATCGATATATTGAATGATCGAATATTATAGATATATTGAATGGTCGAATATAATCGATATATCTAATGATCGATTTATCGAATGATCAAATAATCGATATGATTGATCTATCGACCGAAAATAATCGAATACTTTAGAATGAAAAAAAAATTAGTTAATAAATTTTGGAATAATCGAATAATTGATCAATTAAAATAACCGATTTCGTCTATCACAACTCAAAGGCTCTAGGAACTCGAGACAAGTCTTATCATAAATTCTTCATTAATTTAACATAGGCTGAAAAAATCTCAAAAACTATGCCTCTTAGAAAAAAACTAATCATTTACAACAGAAAGACATATTCATGTTTTGAAATTTTGGTTCTAAGTTTTTTTTTTGTAGCAGCCTTAGTTTAGCAAGAGGATTCAAGTTTTTTTGGGGAAAATTAACCCATAGATTTAGAAAGTGATGGTTTTGAAAACTAAAAATTTCCCATAAACACGAACAATCATGAATTTTCTAGCCAAACTAAAAGGTTCCTACGAAAAAATTCCAAGAATCAAAAGTATAGCGCTTAAAATTTTCTTTTGGGGGTTTTTCTAGACTCTCGAAATTTCAAAAAATGAGAAAAAATTTGGAAAATTGGTTAAAAGTTGGAAAAATATTGGCAAAAGTTGAGAAAAGGTAATGAACTTTTTTAAAACTGGAAAATGACACAAAATACCTAAAATTTTGCCCTCGTTTCACTTTGACTTGATATAAATTTACTGATTTGAACAAAATAAAGGATACCTTCTAAATTTTACATTAAATTATTTTTTTCTTGTCATCCTCCCCCCTCCTCTAATAACTCGAACAATTTTAATTACATTTCCTGAATGGTAGGTAACTATATGGATCTTTCGATAAAAGTTGGTAAAATTGTCAAAAAAAATATGAAAAAATGCACCGAAAAGTTGGCAAATTTGAAGTCTCAGATACCCCCCCCCCCCACCCAAGGGAAAACATCAAGGCAAATTTGAAGTCTCAGATACCCCCCCCCCCCACCCAAGGGAAAACATCAAGGGAAATACAGTGTTGGCAAGATTAGAAAATGAAAAAAACTCAAAAAGTTTGAAACTCTAGTGGAAAACTGACATCATATTTAGTTCCAGTTTCAGTTCCTCAAAATTTTTCAATTTCAGTTACAGTTCCACTTTTTCAGGTTCCATTTCTAATTTTATTTTTCTACCACTGTCTATGACAGTCCCCCCCCTCCCTCTCCCCATAAATTATAATTTTTTGATAAAATTTCATGTGAAGATTCAGAAAAAAAAACCAAAAGAGAAAAACTGAGAAAAAAATAATTACCTTTTAATTTGATTTCGTTAAAATGTAACAATTTTTAAAATTGAAGGTGCAATAAATTTGGCATATTTTCAAAGTTTTTTAGCCCCTTTGATTTTGAAATTGGGCTAAATTTTCATAGAATTAAATTTGTTGTAAATTTTTTTGTTTTTTCTAAAAAAAATAGGTTCATACATTTTCGAGTTGATCTTTTCAGTTCGATGAGTTGGCAGGCCTTCATACTTTGGTTCAACTTGAGTTGTTTTCCAACCACTGTGACCTTTAAAGAAATGGGGCTATATTCATAGGTTATTTTTAAGTCTTTTGATGCCTCAAAAAACACTCGAGAGCAATATTTTTTTTAGATAATAAGTACAAAACTCAAATAAAATTGGTATAAAGGCACAATATAAGTAACTCGTCATCGCTAATGTACGATAAGTTGCCTACCTCAACTTTTTCCAGGTTTGTATATCGACATCGAGCATCAACTAATTTCTTAAACAGATTTTTAAAACAACTAATCCAATTCTTTGTTTTTCTCATCCTCAAAATTTCGCCTACTCCGACTAATACTCACTGTTACCACCTTCCAACCCAAAACTCACCCAAAAGGTTAAAATTTTCGTCCCTTTTATTACAAATATCGACTCGAACAAGTATATATATTTCTTCGATACGAAACTAATTTCCAATTCTAAACACAGACATCAAGGCAACGAAACCATTAATCATACGTATCCGTAGTCTATCTACCATACTTATCACCTCTTCCGCTCCCTCCCGTATACAACAAAAACTACTCCATATTCCAAAATAAGACACCTTGTTCATCGATTTGCAATTAATTACGGCGGTTTTTATAAAAAGCCCATAAATGTAAGTGCCTAGGCCTGCGACGCCAGTCGAAATTTCACCCCGGTATTAGCCGATGATTGATTTACAACACACAATACTACAGGCGAACATTTGTCATTCATTACAGCGTCGATTATTAAACCTCGAATACAATCGAATAAACTTGGCAACGCTAGGGGTTGTATCTACACCTTTTAAAATTAACTACGTACATATGCGTAGGTACACGACGCCATGATTACGGTACACAGCTTGTAAGAAAAGCCTCAACATTGTCGTTGAACCCTGGCGTTTGATGGTCTTAGACCCAATCAATAGTAAATTAAACGATAAATTACACGTCGTCGAAAAGGTAAGCTGCGAATTATCAAATTGGCCGATGTTATTATGGTAATTCATCGGCGTGAAAATTCGATTCCGATTCCCAAGATTGATTATAACGTTATGGTTTAATTTGGAGATACGTTCGTCGTGTTTGCCAATTTACGGATAAGTTGTTCTAATATTTCGAATGGGTATCAATTTTGATATCGAATGGGATTTTGGACTTTTTGCAAGTTGCATATTTTTGCATTCTTTTTATCTTTTAGACAGGAAAATTCTTACGAATTAATTCTGAACACTTCTTTCTCAAAACATTTTCTCATCGTTTTTTCATTTGAAGAAATGCAATTTGAAAGTTGAAGCTTTTGGTCTTGTCTTTTCAATCAAGATTGAAAATGGCTCTTGAACTGAATGGAGTAGAAAGTGAGCCAAAATTTTACTTTTGATCTCAAATTTTTGACACCCATCTATTCTGGAATTATGGAGCCGAAATGCTGAAAATTATAACATCAGATAACTTTGAAGGACGTAAAATCCAAAAATTTTAAAACATTTGTAAATTATGGACTCCAAATATAAAGGTGCATTCGTTGAAATTAAAAAAAAAAACTATACCTATTTTCCTAGTTGTTTCGCGTATTGAAAATTTCAAAAAATTGCAAAAAAGGAAGGAGAGGGTGCATGTCAGAATTGTTGTTTATTTTTTTCATACTCCAGATTAGGGTATTCGTTATTTAAAAAATTATTGAAATTGGGGAAGTGAACCCCCTAAATATTTTCTCTATAACCTAAAAAAATCATCCAAGTTGAAAATTAAATTTTTGGAAGGGGTTCGAAAAATATGGAATTTTTAAAATGATTTGGTTTATTTTTTCTAAAAGTGGAATGTTCTTTTTTTCAACATTTTTTATTATTTTTTTCACTTCTTTTATCCAAACTTCAAAATTGAATTTTTGGCAGGGGTTTGAAAAATGTGGTATTTTCCAAAATTTGTTGACATTAATTTTTTAATAATTTTTTCACTCTTTTTTGTTTAAAAAAAATTTTAATTGAAAATTGATTTTGACAGTGGTGCGAAAAATACGGAATTTTGTAAGTTGATTTTTTAAAAATTTGTTGATAAATAGTTTTACAACGTTTCTTCTAGATAATTCAAAATTTAACACTAATTTTTCAACACTTTTTTCGAGCAATTGGGACAAATAATTTTTGGATGTTCTTGCACGCAGCGAAGAACAAAATCAACTTAAAAAATTCCGTAAATTCCGTATTTTTCGTACCCCTACTAAAATCAATTTTCAATTAAAACAGTTTTTTAACAAGAAACTGAAAAAAATTACTAAAAAAATTAATGTTGACAAATTTTGGAAAATGCTTCACGTTAGAAAATCCCACATTTTTCGAACCCCTGTCAAAAAAAAATTCATTTTGAATTTTAATTCAACAAGAGAGTGTGAAAAAAATGACTAAAAAATTATTGTCAACAAATTTTGAAAAATGCTTCATCTTAAAAAATCTCACATTTTTCGAACCCCTGTCAAAAAAATTTTCATTTTCAATTTTTATTTAACAAAAAAGTGTGAAAAAAATGACTAAAAAAATGAATGTCAACAAATTTTGGAAAATGCTTCACCTTAGAAAATCCCACATTTTTCGAACCCCTGTCAAAAAAATTTTCATTTTCAATTTTTATTTAACAAAAAAGTGTGAAAAAAATGACTAAAAAAATTATTGTCAACAAATTTTGAAAAATGCTTCATCTTAAAAAATCTCACATTTTGCGAACACCTGTCAAAAAAATTTTCATTTTGAATTTTAATTCAACAAGAAAGTGTGAAAAAAATGATCAAAATAATTAATGTTGACAAATTTTGGAAAATGCTTCACCTTAGAAAATCCCACATTTTTCGAACCCCCGTCAAAAAAATTTCATTTAGAATTTTTATTTATCAAAAAAGTGTGAAAAAAATGACTAAAAAACTTTTTGTCAACAAATTTTACAAAATGCGTTGTTTTCCGACCCCAAGATTTGAAGGAGAAAAGTTATGCACTATTCATAATAATTTTTTCAGAATCTCGAAACTCCTGTAATAATATAGATAGGCAATTTTTTTTGAAACTTTCAAATAGAAATTCTCAAACTCTATAAAATGAGTTATATTCACGTTTTGCCTAATTCTAAAATTGAAGGAGCTACAATAATTTGAAAATTTGTAAGCTTCATATCTTCTTCAATTTTCAAATTTGGCAAAATTTTATAAGAGTCATTTTTTATTGAGTTTTTAGAGATCTACAGAATGAGGTGATGATTTTTTGCCCAAACCCAAAATTGAAAACATGAGAGACCATTTTGAAAAAAATTTGTAAAGAGAAAAATTGAATTTTGAGGAAAAAATGTTACTTTTTGTATTTTTAATAGTTGTAGCTCCTTCAATTTTAAAGTTATGCTAAAAATTATCAACTCATTTCGTAGAGCTCAAAAAGCTCTACAAAAAATGACTCTTGCAAAATTTTGCCAACTTGAAAATTGAGGGAGTTATGACGCTTACAAATTTTCAAATCATTGTAGCCCCTTCAATTTTGGAATTAGGCAAAACATGAATACAATTAATTTTGTTGAGCTTCAAAAGTTCTACAATCAAGTTTGAAAAAAAAAATTGCCTATCTACATTACTACCGAAGTTATGACGTTTTGAAACATCTACCACGACTAATGCATAACTTTGCTCCTTCAAATCATGGAGTTGGCAAACTTATGCGCACTAATGTAGTTTGGGTAGCTGCATCTCTGGTTTGAAGGTGATGCACTCCTACCAGAACACCCTGTATGATGCAAAAATAGCAGATAAGCTGAATTTCGGCCTAGAGGTCCATTTTTATGCCCTAAATAAGGGGCTGAGGTGTCCGATCCCTTTCGTCATGTGCCCTCTCCTCCATTGTGGGTTTTAGCCCCCTAAAATTCATTGATTTTGCACCATTACTTGAGAAATATTAGTTTGGGCAAAAAAAGTAGGTCAGTAAATGTTGATCTACATCGAACTCCCCGTCGAATGAGGGGTCAGCGAAGTCTCTAGTCTCAAGGGGGTGAAGCTAACGTCACTCAAACTGAAGGGGCTTTAGATTTGAGTCATATTGAGCACATAAAAAGTTAGTAATGACTTAGGAAAAACGTTCAAAAATGATTGGCGACCCCCTTTTCAATAACTTTGTTTCTTCAAATCCAGAGATTGGCAAATAAATGCGCACTTATGTAGTTTGGGTTGTTGCATCTTTTGTTTGAAGGCGATGCACTCCTCCCAGTACACCCTGTATGATGCAAAAAAAGCAGATAAGCTGAATTTTAGCCTAAAGGTCCATTTTTATGCCCTCAACAAGGATCTGAGGGGTCCGATCTCATCCGTAGTGTGCTCTCTCCTTCATTGTGGCTCTTAACCCCTCAAATTCGTTGATTTTGTGCAATTACTCGAGAAATATTGGTTGGAGAAGAAAAAGTAGGTTAATAAATGTTGATCTACATCGAACTCCCCGTCGAATGAGGGGTCAGCGAAGTCTCTAGCTGCAAGGGGGTGAAGCTAACATCCCTCAAACTTAGGGGTTTTGGATTTGAGTCATAATGAGTACATAAAATGTTAGTAACGACCGAGGAAAAACATTCAAAAATGATTAGCGGCCCCCTTTTCAATCATTTGATGGATGACAGAGTGGCCCCTTCTCCTTCAATCTCTTCAGCTATCACTTTATCTAGAAATTACTTTTCTGCGAACTTTTCGTACTTGAAATTTTCCATTCTCCAACCCCCAGGGAGATGACCCTATAATTCATCAATCATGAGAATTTTCACACTTTCGGACCTTTTAACGAATTTTGTTTCGAAATTGAAAACAAGATTGCCAATTAAAATTACAAAAATGCAGATTTATGGAATAATTTAGCTTCATCATCTCTGGTAGTTGGAATTTCTTTATTATTTTCGAATTAGACGATTTTTTGTCATCATTTTTGTGAAGAGACTACTCCAATTGTTTTATTGTTTTCAGATTTCCCAGTAATTCTGATGTTGTAATGAAATGGTACCTAACATACAACAAAATACAAGCCGTACGAATATTTTTGTTACAGACTGTATACCAAACTACGAATTGAAGAGAAAATTCATTATGAAATTTGTGTCGAGCCAGCTTTCATCGGGATAGGTTGGGTTTTTCTTTTTTTTTCCACTTCTTTGTTAAATTGCGTTTTTCGTCAAAGGCGTCGCGAATTTTTCCCATTACACTTATCTCGCTATATACTCTTACTCTAAGCATTTATTTTACTCATTCGAGCGTTAAACAGGGAAAATGTAACGGTGAAAATGAAAAATTTTCTCGAGTACTTGCCCGTCCCTAAGTATACAGCATGTGCGCCTCTCAAAAAGCTCGCCGCGGTAAACTATTTGCTAAATCAGCTTCGCCAACACGAGAATAATAAGATACCTTACTTATGCTAAGACAAAGCGGGGGGAGGGAGAGAAGCACCATCGTTAGAAAATACCTGCTTGGCCGACGCTAAATTGGAGCCTTTTTCCACGACGAAAATGATGGGATGCGAGAGTAACGAGGGTGGAGGGTCAATTAAGAACGCGAGCGGCTTTATTAATAGCTTAATTTACTTACAGTCGTTAATGAAAGTATATCTGCCCACGAATACATCCGGCGTCGTTTCATTTTTATCCGTATAAAAACTGAATGCTATTGTCCGATATAACGATATTCTGGCTCGAGGTGGTATAAGGCCGCAAAAACGACCTCCGAATGGACTATTAATTAATTCCGTAGCATCCGGGTGTTGAACTTCGGCGTACAAATCCAAGTACTCGTGTCTACATCTGTAAAATACCATTTTACAAGCGTATAAATCTTACGCATTTTTACGCCGGGGTGGCACGATGCCTAATTTAGTTCCGTTTTGCGAGCCTTCCAGTAACGAAATAATTTTTCAAGCTTTTTAGCGGAATATTTTTAGCCTAATTTTGACCGGAATAGTTTCTCAACGATTCTGTATTCGTATTTAGGGAGGGGCAGGGGTAGGGGTTAAATTGAACGTACGGAATTCATGAAAGTTGGGTCAGAATTTCTCAACAACAGTTTATTATTAAATATACAGCGTGTTTTACAAGCTGAGCACCGCCTTCGAATGTATTGATAGGCAAACCATCATAAATTAAATTATTTTGGCATGTTCTCTGAATTGCAGAACGTATGACATAATTTTCAGCTTAATTTTGTAAAAATTAGTTCAAATTTTGCATGGAAATAAACAGTTTTTAACGCGGATATTTTTAGAAGGGGAGGGGGAGGAGAGTGATGGATTTATTATTCATCAGACTTTATAAAACTTGCAAAAAATTATTTATGGTAATTTTTATGACAAAATATCATTGTTTAGAGTTTTTGATATCAGGGTGGTTTATTTTTCAAGGTCGATGGTTTTGAAAATGAAAAAAAAACTTTGACTGCAAAAATCTCAAAAACCAAGCCCCCTAGGAAAAAAAGTAATAGTTTACAGGTAAAAGAGAATTTCAAATTCTACAATTTTCACCCCTTGCATTTTTTTGATAGCATCCCTTGTTTGGCCAGAAAATTCACGTTTATGACAAATTTTTGAATTCGGTATAAGTTCAAAAAACAAAAAACTTTAATTGCAAACAATCAACCATCACGAAAGCCCCCCTCCCCCACCCTCAGATGAAACTAACCCATTTTAGGAGAAAGATAATTTCAAGCTGGACAATTTTCATCCCTTGCATTTTTTTCGTAGCACCCTTACTTTGGCTACAAAATCCATATCTATAGTTTTGAAAATGAAGGGAAAAACAAAAGCATCGACTTTGTAAACCCATATACATAGATTTTATAGCCAAACTAAGGGTGTTACGAAAAAAATGCCAGGGATGAAAATTGTAGAGCTTGAAATTCTCTTTCTCTTTGAAGCAATTAGTTTTTTTCTATGGAACTCAGTTTTCGAGATTCTTGCAGTTAAAGTTGTTTCATTTTTGAAATCAAAAATATTGAAAATTTATCAAACTTGGATTTTCTGGCCAAAATAAGGGTGCTACGGAAAAAATGCAAGGGATGAAAATTGTAGAGCTTGAAATTCTCATTTTCCTACGAACTATTAGTTTTTTTCTTGAGAGCTTAGTTTTTGAGATTTTTGTAATGAAAGTATTTTTTTTTTCCATTTTCAAAATCATCAACCTCTGAAATGGGACATCCTGTAGAAATTATAAAATAAATTCAATAAATTGTCTTTGAAAAATCAGATTTAAACTCGGTGACTTTTTGTTGGAATGGCAGGTGCCCAATATAATTCAGAAGCTTATTCTTTTTTTAAAAAATGCAAAAATTACTCAAAATGAAAAAAAAAAATTTTAATATTGTAAAAAAATATTGAAAATGTGAAAAATAGAAAAAACGTGTAATTTGAGTAAACTATGACGAAACATGAGAAAAAATCATAAAATAAATGTTAAGTACTCATAGGAGAAAAATACTGTTAAATTCATGAAAAAAATTTTTTAAATAAAATTTTGAAAAACTTGAAAATATTGTTCAATTTTTTTGAAAAATACTGCAAAAATCTACAAAATATTCCAACTTTGTGAAAAAAATATCGCAAAACATTTCAAAAATATCAAAAAATTAGAACAAATCAGAAAAAAGCTATCAAATGTTGTGAAAATTACGAAAGACCGTGCAAAAGTAACGTTAAGATGGATGAAATATCACAAAAAAATTGTTCAAAATAAAAAAATGATTAAATTTTACGAAATTCGAGTGAAAATAACGTAAAAGTGGATGAAAGAACATAAAAAATTATTCAAAATGCAAGAAAAATGATAAAAATTCACGAAATTGTAGTGAAAATGACGTAAAACAAAAGATGAAATTGTATAACAATTGTTCGGATTGAAAAAGAATAGTAAAATTTTTACGTAGGTGAAAATTTCGTAAAAATAATAAAATATCATTGAAAATCGTATAAACTGTAAAAAAATGTTCTTCAAATTTTGTGAAAAATCACGTAAAAATCGATAAAAAAATTTCAAAAATTGTTTAAAAGTATCCTAAAAAGATTAAAAAATGTCAAAATATAGCTAAAAAGGCAAAAAAATCGTCAAATTTCATGAAAATTATGTAAAAGTGGTCAAACATAGTTGAAAATCGTTCAAAATGCAAGAAAAGTTGTAGAAGTTTCACAAAAATACTTAGTTTTAAAAAAATAAAAATGTAAAAAAAAATTTTTTCAAAAAAAAAAAAATTTTGAAACCGTCCTATTTTTTTACAATTTTTGCAAAATTTAAACAATTTCAACTTATAATGCATTAAATTCGACAATTTTTGCAACACTTGAAATTTTTTCTTGGAATTTTTTTCATTTTCTAAAATTGTATGCTTTATTGAAATATTTTTACATTTTCAAACATTTTGACATTAGGTATTTTAACTTTATTTTTCAACATTTTTGAGATATTTGAGTACTTTTGATAAAATTTCTATATCATTTTTCTGTTTTTTTTTTGTTTTTTTATATTTTGTTTTTTTTATTTGTTTTTTTTTTAAAAATATTTTTGACATTTCTCCTTGCTAATTTTTTTTAACAACTTTCATGACATTTTGAACTGGTTTTGCAATATTCCAAACAGCTGTGGCATCATTTTAGCATTTCTTGCGCGACTTTAAGCATTTCTTTTTTAATTTAAATAATTCTAAAGTTTTAATAATTTTAACACCCAACATTTCCAATAATTTTTACCAAGCTTGAAAACACTTCAAAAGTGGAAAATAGGCCACAGCAAAAACGTCATAAATTAAAATTCAATATCAAAGATGCACAATCTACTTACTCGGGAGGTGTTCCA
Source organism: Pseudococcus longispinus (assembly GCA_900064475.1). Lineage (NCBI taxonomy): Eukaryota > Metazoa > Arthropoda > Insecta > Hemiptera > Pseudococcidae > Pseudococcus > Pseudococcus longispinus. Next base: position 23,059 of record FIZU01036941.1, read on the forward strand.
CGCAAGTCGAAAGACAAAAATGTAATTTCAACTTTTTGATGAGGGCCCGCAAAAAATATATATACGCACATATAGGAATGATTGTTCGGATTGGTTAACCTAGGAGCATAAAAGGTGCCATTTTGCGGGCCACCGGGTCTACTGATAAATTTGTATTCACATTCTGCAAAAAGCACAAACAAAAGAAAATATCGATTAATTACCAGCATCATTCGTTTACACGATGTATTAAAGCTACACGTTGATGAGAAAATTTTCCAACAAATTGCAGTCGTTTCTTTACGTATCTATGAGGTTTTTTCCAGCTCGTATTTCATCCTATACGTACATTACACGGTTCGCTATATAAGGAAGATACCACGACGCCCTGACGGGCGCCCAATTTCCCTCTTTCTTTTTTCATCTCCGGATATACTTTCGTGTTACGCGTATATTTATGTACAGTTTCCTTATCCACCTATTATACTAATGAGAATTTAATGAAAAAACCAACCGAAGCCATGGGTCTTTTTTTGAAAATCTATCGCGATACATTCGAAACGATAATAGGTTGCATTTCGGTGATTGACGCGTCAAAAAAGCTGTAGCTGTAAAGTCGACAAAAAAAAAAAAAATACTACCTCGATAACGTTCATGTCTGTCTGGTGAGCTCTCAATTCTCTTTTACGTGCTGGATCATCGTACCCTGAATTTTTTTATATCGAACTTTATTTTCATGAAGAGTGCCAATGTACTTTTTACCTCCAGCTTGTTTTTTTTTTCTCACTTATTTGAAAGCTTTAGATGCTTTCTATTAATATTGCTGTTGCTGTTGCCACAGATACCGTATGGTTTGAATAATCTGTATCTTTCTTTTTTACGAGATCGATAGATACTATAATTTACATTCGTTATTTACAGCACGTTTTTATTTGATAGGTTTGCGACGTCTTCGAATGAAATTTTTTTCGCATAACTTTCAAGTAGACGTATCAAGTTTTCGGTACCTATCTAATCCAGGGGTAGATAGGGTGAAGGATAAATCCAGGAAAATGTTCAAATGTTACTTTTTCATTTGAAAATGAGCATGGGAAGTAAAACGAGGCCTAATTTTTCATAATTTATTAAAAATAATTAAAATTTTCAGGTTATTGCAACGTTCTTGGCAGCATTTTAAATGCAAAATATAGTAGAGGAAAGGGCCAGGTATTTCATAAAAAATAAACAGCTTTCTTGTTCAGTTAGCATCATACAGGGTGTTCTGATAGGAGTGCACCCCCTTCAAACCAAAGATGCAGCAACCCAAACCACATAAATGCATGTATGTTCGCCGATCCGAAGATTTGAAGGGGCAAAATAATGCACTAATAATGATAATTCTTTCAAAACGTCGTCGTAACCAGAAAGAAATTAGATTTCAAGAATATATGCCTCTTTTCATCTTTCAAATGATTGCAGCTCCTTCAATTTCTGAGTTAGGCAAAACATTGGTAGCTTATTTTGTAGAGCTTGAAAAGCTCAATAAAAAATGTCTCAACACATTTTGTCTAACTTGCAAATTGAAGGAGTTATGAAGCTTAAAAATTTTAAACCCGGGTGTATAATTGGTTGCATATTTTTGTATTTAGTGAAAAATTTAACGAGCGTGAAGGCAACTTGACTGGCTCTTATGCTGCATTGGTTGCATATCTTCATTGTTGATTTCTAAAGGAGCAATCGAAGAAGTTTTGAACTTGTGAGCACAATTGGTTGCATATTTTAATATTCAAGGGGCTGATTATTTAAGGGGTTAGTAGGCAACTTTTCTGATTTTTGGTGTCACTGATTGCATATATTCATTCATTTGGGAGTAACTGAATAAATTTTAAACTCGAGTGTATAATTGGTTGCATATTTTTGTATTTAGTGAAAAATTTAACGAGCATGAAGGCAACTTGACTGGCTCTTATGCTGCATTGGTTGCATATCTTCATTGTTGATTTCTAAAGGAGCAATCAAAGAAGATTTGAACTTGTGAGCACAATTGGTTGCATATTTTAATATTCAAGGGGCTGATTATTTAAGGGGTTAGTAGGCAACTTTTCTGACTTTTAGTGTCACTGATTGCATATATTCATTCATTTGGGAGTTACTGAAAAATTTTTAAACTCGAGTGTATAATTGGTTGTATATTTTTGTATTTAGTGAAAAATTTAACAAGCATGAAGGCAACTTGACCGACTTTTATGCTTCATTGGTTGCATATCTTCATTGTTGATTTCTTAAGGAGTAATCGAAGAAGTTTTGAACTTGTGAGCACAATTGGTTGCATATTTTAATATTCAAGGGGCTGGTTATTTAAGGGGTTAGTAGGCAACTTTTCTGATTTTTGGTGTCACTGATTGCATATATTCATTCATTTGGGAGTAACTGAATAAATTTTAAACTCGAGTGTATAATTGGTTGCATATTTTTGTATTTAATGAAAAATTTAATGAGCATGAAGGCAACTTGACCGACTTTTATGCTTCATTGGTTGCATATCTTCATTGTTGATTTCTTAAGGAGTAATCGAAGAAGTTTTGAACTTGTGAGCACAATTGGTTGCATATTTTAATATTCAAGGGGCTGATTATTTAAGGAATTAGTAGGCAACTTTTCTGATTTTTGGTGTCACTGATTGCATATAATCTTCATTTGGGAGTAACTGAATAAATTTTAAACCAGAGTGTACAATTGGTTGCATATTTTAGTATTTAAAGAAAAATTTAACGAACATGAAGGCAACTCCACTGACTCTTATGCTTCATCGGCTGTATACCTTCATTTCTTGAGTTACGATGAAACATTTTTTTTGGGACAGATTTAAGGGGCGAATAGGCAACATATCAGATATTTTGCTTCATTGGTTGCATATCTGATTATCGATTTCTAATGGAGTAATCGAAGAAGTTTTGAACTTGCGAGTACAATTGGTTGCATATTTTAATATTCAAGGGGCTGATTATTTAAGGAGTTAGTAGGCAACTTTTCTGACTTTTAGTGTCACTGATTGCATATATTCATTTATTCGGGAGTAATTGAACAAATTCAAAACCAGAGTGTACAATTGGTTGCATATTTTGATATTCAAGGGGCACACCAGACGGTCTGATTCTCGTGCTTGAGTGGTTGCATACCTTCATTTCTGAGTCAAGATTTAGAAGGACTCGTATTTGGGCAACATCCCTACTCAATTCGGGCAACTGTTCGTACAGGGTGTTCCGATAGCAATGCACCGCCTTCAAACCAGAGATGCAGCTACTCAAACTGCGTAAGTGTATGTATGTTTCCTGTCCTCAGGATTTGAAGGGGCAAAGCTATACACTAGTCCTGGTTTCAAAACGTTGTACCTCTGCTGATAGCTTCATAACTCCTTCAATTTTCAAGTTATGCAAAAATTTTCAAGAGTCATTTTTTGTTGAGCTTTTTGAGCTCTACAAAATGAGCCGATAACTTTTTAATCGACTCCAAAATTGAATACATGAGAGACCATTTTGGAAGATTGTTGGAAAAAAATTTAATTTTAAGAAAATACTGTCACTTTTCATCTTTTTAAGGGCTGTAGCTCCTTCAATTTTGAAATTAGGCTAAAAATTATCATCTCATTTTGTAGAGCTCTAAAAGCTCAATACAAAATGACTCTTACAAAATTTTGTATAACTTGAAAATTGAAGGAGTTATGACGCTTACAAATTTTCAAATCATTGTAGCTCCTTCAATTTCAGAGTTAGGCTAAACATGAATATAACTTATTTTGTAGAACTTGAAAAGTTCTACAAGATGATTTTTTAAAAATTTTTCTATCTACATTATCAGCGGAGTTACGACGTTTTAAAAAATCTACCAGGACTAATGCATAACTTTGCCCCTTCAAATCCTGCGGTCGGTAAACATACATACACTTATGTAGTTTGGGTAGCTGCATCTCAAGTTTGAAGGCGATGCACTGCCACTGGAACACACTGTATATTCGTAGCTTTCTCAAGAAAATTTTACTACACTGAAGAGTTTCGCAAGCTTTTCAAGTACGTTCAGAATGCTTACGTCTACGAGCTAGAAACCCATACTTTTTATACGAATTATCGATTCGTTCGATATTTAAATTAGCGCCAAATAAAAACGAATAAATTCCCATATTGTTGGTATCGAATTTGCACACACTCACACACACGCCCGTCAACTTTTCAGCTCGGATAAAAGAAACATGGCCAGGGTTTTGTTGCCGTTTCGTATTAAAATATGGTGACAAAGTCTCGCGAGAGATTTTTCTTGTCAATACTACCGACGGTTATGTTTTTCTTATTCTTCACCCAGATGATATTTGCTGAGCTGCGAAACAGTTTTCTATGTATTTCAAAATCGAAATTTCGTTTCAAGATGCTTCGGAAGATATTTTTTTGGTTTATGATGAGGATGACGATTGGATAGACGAGGTAAGATTAGAGAACTGTCAAGTTTGCACGTTTTCAGCTTCGATTGTGCTTTGAATTATTATGTTCGGATCATTGCTGTTGAGTTGTGGTTTTGAGGTTAGTTTTTTAAGGGTAGAAAGAGGCGAATGATATACAAGGTGAATGTTCGAGGACAAAATTTCTATTTAAAGCTATTGCTACGATTCCATCATTTACACAAAGGTCACAAAAAAAAAGAAGTCTCCTTCGATAACCAAAAATTTCAACCAACTGCCCCTATAATTACCCCTATTTTCGTCTGTTTCGTCGAACAACGTCAAAAAATCTCAAACCACGCCTACGTTTTTAAATATTAACCCGCGTATTTCACGTTGTATCTAGCAATATTTGACAAATTTCTGAAACCACTCGGCTTACAAAATGGAAAAATGTTGTCGACGAGTGTGTTGAAAAATAAGCAATGCTTTTCGTCGGTTCCATTATTAAGGCGATATTTTCCGCTAAATTAACTCCGAGATCGGAAACTTTTCAACGTAAAAATTTATCACGGTCGAAAAAGGAAAGAACTGGCTCGCGAGAAAGCCACCGATGGAAATAAATTTTTAAACATTGCGTTTTTCGAGTCTCTAAAAACGAGGTAATTAATTTTTCAAATTGTGTGTATAATTTTATACGCGGGACCTTTTTTCCGAAAAAAAAAAAAACGCTTCGGTGATCTAAATGCGAATAGAAAAAACCCTCCGAAGCTAATTTTCCACCGTATAACCGCGAAACGTTCGCGTGTCGGTAAAAAATTAATTTGGCCGGGCGGAGGCGGGGCGTTAATTGAATAAAAACTCGCGCGGACCTCGGCTGAGCGAAGCTCGCTATTCAAAAAGTCATTAGAGAAAGCCCAATCCCAACCCTCTTCCTCGAGCCGCCAAAACGAACGGATGAAAAGAGAAGTGGATGGTGAAAAACAAATATTTGTCATTTCGAGCCTTCGGGGTACACGACGAGAGATACTAGAGATGTGTTATTTAAACGTTTCGATGGCCGACGCTGGTGCGGTGCGAAAACATAAACGTGTAAAATTCGGTAGGTACCGGTGACGAGGACGAGGGCATCGGCAGCGACGACACAGAGATGCTTATAGGTGCTGACGTCATCATACGGTCTCTTCTCCCTGTCGTGGGAGCCGCAGAAAGGCGTTAGCTTGCTCGGGAATCGATGTCAAAATTTTCGAAGCCTCGGTGCCGTGCTCGTGCTGTCGATTCCAACGTGTTTAAATATCCCGCCGTAACAAAATATTCCCAAGTAATCGCCATAAAAAGGTGTTTATTTACAAATGATGGTTAATCGACGCGCAATAGCTGGATTCGGTTGATTGGTGAAGGGACCATTTTTCCAAGCTGAGGTCGCAAATGTTATGCAAATGACCAATCCGTTCCGCTTTTATTAATTAATCGTCGTCGTTCGATTAATTAGAAAATGATTGCCGGACTGAAAGGATTTTCACGCTCGCATAAGAGACAACTTTTCGTACGAATTGTTCCCTTCGGATACACCGTCGTTTAAAGAAATTTAGCAAATTCCACGACTCCAGAGTATTGTTAAATGTTTTGCAGCAGAGATTACATAATACGAGTACGTATAGTTTGGTACGCGAAGTAATTCAATTTGCATTTAGACGCGCCAGCTCAGCATCGAAATTGCGCATGTAAATTGTGTGACAGTCTGCGTCTACGGGGTGAAAACGTTCGTCGGATTGCGGCAGACAACGCGATATCCCAGATAATCCGTTTTTTGTCGCGAGAGAATTAAAATTTCATTCGGTGTCTCTGGAAGGCGGCGATACTCTTCTAATTTGATTTCATTCGACGAATTTTCCAACAAACTAGACTTCCCAAGGGTACGTTGAATGTAGCTACGGAGCAGGGAAAAAAAGCTGGAACAGATGGGTGTTTGTTTCGATTGTCGAGTCTCGTACGCCGAGCTTTGGACTGTTTAATTTGCTACGAGATGTTGTGCATTCGAAGAGATAAACGATTTATGTAAATGTTCCGCCATGTCGTATCGTGTCGCGTCGGCCGCCTGGGTAAAAATTTCCATTAGCTGGAGTCCATCAATTGTAGAGTAACCGAGTGCGAAATTGCCGAGGTAATTGTGCGGTGTGAATTACAAGCGAATAAATTCTATTGTGCTTGGAGCGTTTGTCGTAGCCGGCTGAGACCCATTGGACGTGGTCTTCACACACGTGTCTCGAATTTTATTTTGGTGTAAGAGTTTTGAAGGGAAGCGAATAAGGCCGGGTTGTAGGCAAAGCCCAGGGCACCCATTAAAACGAAAACTAGGGGAGCACCCATCAAAAAAATTGGTAAAGAAAAGGAAAAAAAAATTAAAATTTTATGAATACGAGTTCGCATTCAGTGATGGTTGAAATATGGCAAAAAATGATGAAAATTTCAGTTTTCAAATACTGCTGCACTTGCTTTGCTCGGGCTTTAAAAAATTCCAGATTTCACGTTGATTTTTAGACATTTTGTCAGACAGTCATTCAGAGGATATTTTGTCGGAAATTAATGAACTTGGAAAATTTTAGAAATCACGTCAACTTTCGGACATTTTTTAGGCAAACTTTTTGGACTTGAAAAAATTTAAGAGAATATGCTGACTTTTAGACATTTTGTCAAACACCTACTTTTTGGACTTGGAAAAATTTAGAAATCACGCTAAGTTTTAGAATTTTGCCAGAGAACCTTTCAACTGAATTTTTTTTGAAAAAAGTTTAAGTTTTCAAAAGCCAAGATATTAAGTATGCTAGACTTGATTAACTTAGCTTTTTGAAGTGGGGAAAATTCCAGTGATTCTGACTTTTTATACCTACTCGAGAAAAAGTTCATAAAATGAGCAGCTGATTTTTTTAAATCAGAAAAATTTAGGACTTGTTGAGATTTCAAACCACTTTTTGGACTTGGAAAATTTCAGAGATCGTGCTGACTTCTAGATATTTTAATAGGGGAATATATAATCGCACGACAAAAGAATGAAATGCACGACAGCTGAAATTCACGACAAATTGTGATATTTAAACGACAAAATAGGGCTTTTGAACGACAGAAAAATCT
>FIZU01036945.1:0-50871 GCA_900064475.1 Pseudococcus longispinus
GGGGGGGGGGGGGGGGGGGGGGGTAAAACTATTGCCAAAATAAGCACATTAATTGAGCCTATTTTTGCAGAAAAGAGCACCCAAAAGCTGAAATTTCGTCATTTTTTTCAGTATTCAAGGCGGTTCCAGATCCCTTAGACACCCCTTCCTTCAAATATGCCACAATCTTCGAGTCAAAATTGAATTTATTTGGTTTTGGGAAAGGAAGGGAAACAAAAGGGATGAGATTTTATTGAAAATAGCTTGGAAATTCTAAATTTTTCGAAAGCAACTTGGAAAATATTTGTTGAGCCAGAAATCCAGAGCTTTTTCATTTGAACAAACATATTTTCGTTTATCAGAATCGTTCCAGAAGGAAATTCAAAGTTTTGACACGATAACTCCTTTTTGCCAATCCAGGTCACACATTGTGATGCCATTTCAGCTATTTTCCATTTAATTCAGAACATTGGTAAAATAAAATTGATAATGTTCTTCAAAAATGACTAATTTATGATTCAATTTTTTCAAATAATTCTAAAATGTCTCCCTTTTTTGTTCTCCAATTATCAAAAATAAATAATAAAAACCATCGCATCGATCATCGTTGATTTTAAATTCTCGATAAACAAGCCATATATTGATTAGCATCAAAAATTAACCAACTTCGACTCCAAACTCGAGAAAATTTCGCAATAAATAAAGTAAAATTTGTTGGCATTTCCCATCACGCTCAGGTACCTACTGCTGAAGACTTATTGAACTGTTCCGCACTTTGTGTTTTATTTTTCATTGTGTTTACCCACTTTCGAGTGGAGCGTAAACGTGAAACCAAAACTAAATTAAACTGAGACATTACAAATGCCTTTTTCTTTGAAATTATCATAAAATATTGATAGGTCAATTTTTTTTCCCTCGGCACGAAACCATTAAAAGTTTTTATATTTGTAAATTTTTACAAGAAATACGTTCGCGAAAAGGTATATGTACTTAAGAACGAGTACACTCATAAATATACAAATAAGATACAACAATTGGATTATTCGCAATTAAGTATTGATGTCGATGTAGTTACGGTTTCTTTTGAGCGAATTTTCATCAATTTTTTAATTTTACAGAGGAATGGGAGGAGGCACATTTCACTTTTAATAAGTATTAATGCGAATAAATTAAAAATAAATCAACATCGAGAAAAAATTATTGCTATCACAATACCTCGATCAGAAACCACGTTAAGTTATTCATTCGGCGTAATTTTAAATGAATTCGAACCTTTTCAAAAAAAAAAAATCCACCTGGCTGGTTTTTCGTTTCGGCAGAAATTTCATCTCTCCAAATACACCTTTCATGAAAATTTAAGCGCGACTAAACCACCGCAAGATTGCGTTGAAAAAAATCTCAGGCCACAATACACCATACGCAAGACTATGAGCCTTAAATTTTAAGAAGAGATTCAACCTTGGTACGAAAATTACGAGCAGATTTTAACTCAGCAAGAAAACCCTATTTTCAAATAAAACAACAGGTAAAACCAAAAGACTTTCTTTGACTATGCATACAGAACACAGCATGCTGGTAGGTACCCACTCTTTTCGACGCCAACCGGAGAAAATGAATTATTTCTTTCGCTTCCTTTAAACCGACATTCCTGTAACAGGAAATACGACCACAAGTCTGGCGAAAAACGAATTCAGATTTGCCATGATATATCGCCTCAAAGGATACAAATAATTAATTTTATATGTTTATTTTCAACAAAATGATGATATTATATACAAAATGGGGAAAAAATTACACGAAAATATGTTAACGTTTAATAAACATTGTCGGTTGTCTTGAAATTTTGGCAGAAAAAAATTGAGAAATAATTTTTGTGAAAAAATAAGGGCAAAGTTTTGGTATTTTTCACGAAGAGATAATTATTTCGTACTTTATTAATTATTAAGCAAATTTTTTTCAGATACTTACTCATTTAAATTAAAAAATTAGTAAAATCATTAAAACTTGTTCGATTGTCAATTAGCTACGTGTAAGAACACTATTTTTTTTTTTTTCAGAACCAAGATTCACGAATTTACACAAACAAGTCACCAATATTTATAACTGATAAAAATAGGTTAAAAAAAAAACTCAATATTTTGACACAAACGAACCATCCACTCGAAAGTTTACACAACAAAAAAACGAAAAAAAATCTACACGAATAAATTACACCATCATAAATCATTCAATTTGAAATTATATAAATAACTCGTTACGATAATGGTGTAATAATTGATTTGGAAAAAAATAGAAAAGAAATGATAATCGATTATAGGAACATTTTCAAATTTATTATTCGTAGTTGAGTAATTTACGCCGGGAACATGATTTTTTCAAAATGATAAAAATTTTTGCAAGTGGAAATTAAATACATATTGCAAAAAGGATTATTTTAATAAAGATGTCTTTTTAAAAATAAATATTTACCTGTGACCAGGGCGAAAAAATTTAAAATGCATAAATTTACGCGATTGTCGTGAATTTAATTTACTACTGAATGAAAATACCACACAATTCGCCGACAGAAATACCCAAAACTTACTGATTCTTAAGTACTATAGTTGACGTAGCACTCGAACACGTGAAAGAATAGAGCGCAGAATCTCGAATTCTCGATGCATTTACCCCCATAAACTTGCACTATTCGGGAAATGTAAAAAGTAGCGACATTCTTTCGCTATTCCGCAAATTTACGAACAATTTTTTTCGTTCAATATTTCGTATTAATTTATAAGTAAATATTATAATAATTTTTAAGCCTAAAAAATATTAATTTTTTGTGAAAAAAAAAAACCTAATAAAACGAAAATTATATTTAAATTTATTTTTCAAGTTTTTTAATTATTAATTTGAAAAATTACCCATTTCACATTTCAGTCCTACTTCATCAATAACCTTCAAGATTTGAAAAAGGTGTTAAAAAGATATTTTGCATATTTTATTACCCAAAATATAGGTAAAGTGTAAACGAATCGGAAATGTATACGGAAATGCGTGTAGAATTGAAATTATCACCTCAGAAAAAGCGAAACCGATGCAGTAATATCTCTCACTGGACCGCATAAATTTTTTAAGAAGAATCATAATTCTTTTTTTGCCTTCGGCGTTAGCTATTTCGTTTAAGGGATTTCGCAGCTAACCACAAGAAACGATTTTCGTGATACGAATTCCATTACGGATACGTATATATCACCGACGAATCCAACTCGAGTGATAATTTAGTACTAAATTTTGTAAATCTTTTTATCCTACTATGCTAAGTAATAAAATATTTGGGTTTCCGGTAATGGCGGGAATAAATCATTAGCTAGTGGACAGAAACCATGTAAAAGTGTTGAAATAGTGATAATACATGAAAGTATGTTATTCTGTAACTTAATCGTAAGCATCAGCTGTCATTTTTCTTCTACAGAGAGCAGAATAATTTCAAAAAGGAGCATAAATATCACAGGTATTATTATTATCATCCTTCGTTAACGATGATATCAACAAACTTGCAGAAAAACTTCCACAAGAATGAAAAAGGGCACCTATGTATCCTTCTCAAAGATCCCCACTTAAATCCTTGAAAATATCCTTTTAAAAATACATAATCCCATATTTAATTGAAACTAAACCCAAACAAAGTCTTAGAAAAGCTTTTGATGCTTCAACAACAACTCTATAAGATAGGCATAGCAATGGATGTTGAAAACTAGAACTACGGTTACTACGTTCCTAAACAAAGTCGTATACCGAACAACATAACACACGAACTAATAAGATTACCTATACTTATACTGTTTTACCGGAAAAGGCTTAAAAACAAAAAAGGATGAACTAACTTGGCAAAAAGTTAGAAATGAGAATGAAAACAAAATGAAGGCATGAAACTCGGAGAAAAATAAACGTAGCTTTGTCAACTTTAGAAAAGCTTAAAACTAAATAAAAGAATGTAAAACTCTTACCTTTCGTACATTCCAAGTTATTCTTACGGTTGCTAGATGCCATCGATGGTCCGGTAATGAAAAAATTCCACTTTTTGACCATCGTACCCGGAATCGAAATTTGGAAAATGATCTCGAGTGGAGAATATTGGGTGCCAAATCCATACTGTCAAGAATCCAAAATGAATTAATAAAGTTAATGATGCAGACAGATCTTGGGCAAATTCAAACATGTTGGATTGCTACATAGCTGTAGGTTTTGATTATCTTACCTTGTCGGCTTGTCGGAAATTGGGATTCATCAGGATTCATTAGCGATTGATCAATTAATAACATGATTCTTATCGATAGATACGATTAAAATACAATATAAATCAACAACGCGATACTAACATTTTAAATTAACTTCAAAAACTTAAAAAGAATCCATTGTTTATCTTATTTCAGCTACATGTTTTTTACCGCCATAAACATAATGAAATGAAACCAGAAAAAAACGAAAGAACGAGAAGCGTTAAAACAAGAAAACACAGCACGTGCATGTTTATTTACACGTCATTTCGTTCAATTGTCTATACCGGCTACACTTTGGAAATCTTCATTTTTTCAATAAAATATGGAATAAAATGGAATTTATTATACAATATTTTATAAAACTATAATCAAATTTATATTTACCATGTATATTATTATATAATTTTCATAATAATCCCTAAAAACACTAATTACCTCTAATTCTTCAAACACGATCAATATCCCCACCACGCTTGCATTGTAATGTTATCAATTGAACGAAACTTGGAAAGCTGAACTTGAACTATAAACGTTGTGAACTTTCAAGTTTCAATATCTTTCGTGCTTTCTCAGTGAAGCTAAACGAAATTTGAATTTTCTAAATATTCGTTTTATCTTTGTCATCATGATAAGACTTGCGTTTAATCTCTTGAATTTTTTAATTAATTAATTCAACATGTGTTTATTCGTGCGCGGATACGATAGCTCCACTTCCATGGATTTATTTCGTGAGCTATTCTGTAATATTTCTATTCGATCTAAAATACTGTTTCTCTAGAATGTTTTCCGTATACTTTACACACTAACTCTATTAAAATGATCAGTTTACTCTGGGTTTCCGGCTCTTTAGTAACTGCATTCCTATGTGGAGCAGTTGTTCTGTTAATAATCGAAGTTACCATTATATATTTCTTATTTTTTCGAAACACTACTAACCATCATAATTTGACCAGCACTCCATCCATCGACGGCTACACTTTTCCTCAACAGTTGCTTGAAGTAATTACCTCGTATTATCAATTTGATAATCTCTTTGTTCGAATATTCTTCATGCTTATGTAATTCTTCTCTTGCAGCTAATCTCTGAAAAATTAGGAGAAAACACATCCGAAGGCACCGTTCTTTTGAATCTGCTTTTGCAATTTTGGTTTCGCGAAAATCGATATGATGTTCATACATTAACATCGATAGCTGATAGAATTAATTCCGAGTTAACCGAACTTCTTACTAATACTTCTTTAGGAAGAATTTTCAGCAGTTTGAAGGTACTAATAGTCTATTTATTCGAAGTGTTTTTTATAAAATATGAAAAAATATTCATATAAACTTGTTGCAGATTCATGATGTGGAATTGGGAAGCGAATCTCCGACGATTAGTTGCGTTTCGTTGCAAAAATTCGATGTCCAGAAAGAATTCAGTACTTTGAATAATTTTGTATTTGAATTCGATATCAGTTATGTTGGAGGATTTTACATGGCGATAGATGCTGTAATGAAATTCAATTCTAATGCTGCCTTCGTATCTGTCAAAGGTAATGTATGATTATTCACAGAAGCGTGATTCAAGTTCGGTTATTTATAAATAATGATGGAATTTTTTTTCTTTGCAGTTGTCAAATGTGTTGGGAGAGTTCGAGTGGAATTTACTCGTATTCCATATACTTACTGGTGCATGAGTTTCATCAATCCTCCTGAGCTAGAGTTAACGGTAGAATCTAAATTAGAAGGGCATAGTGTTCCTCAGTTGAATAGAATTATTGGCATCCAGGTACATCTAAATTTACTAATTTTCTGTCTAATTATTGTGAAAAAATAACCAATCGATTTTTGCAGTTGAGGAGAAGAATCAATAGGAAGTTCGTAATGCCTTATTATAAAATTCGTTCGAAGCCATTTTTACCCACTCATAACCTCACAACGTTCAAAGATAATATTAATGAAAGCATACCCAATGGTAAATTACATATTACCGTATTGACAGTTTCAAGAATAGTGAAACAAGAAGGCACTATTTCGTGCACAGTAATAATGGGTAATTTACAATAATATGTCATTATCTTTTTACGTTTATTGATTCTCCTGAGTTTCATTTTTGTTGTAATTTTCTTATTTAGATAACAGTCCGTGGATCGAAGACGTGCAATCTACGAATAATCAGATGTACATTCTTCAAATTTTCAGAAGATCTAATAAAGTGAGCAAAGTTCATAATCTTATAGAACACGTCAATATCGGTTCGATAAAAATAGAACCGAAGAAGCCTGCATAATGATATCTTGACTTAATTTTTATTATCTTATTGCAAAATATGAAGTAACTTAAACACATGTTTCAATTCGCAGGAAGTGAATAATGCCGAAAATCGTAAATTATCAACCGGTTCTATTTGGTACGATAAGCATCAGGATGGTTTAAGGCAAAGATTAAAATCCATGACTGTGTTAGACGAATCTTCAAATATTGGTAAGCTCGGTAGCTAGTAAAAAGCTAATTGGCTACTTGAATTTTTTTATCGCCGAAAACGTGGTTATCTGCAAATATTTGTTTTTTTCAATTGCCATTGTTTTATCGTTTTAGACGATATTTTTCGTAGAAAATCATTCGCTGATAGTGGTGCTTCTTCGCATAAATTAAGTGCTGATAATATAAACCAAGCTGAAAACGAAGAAATCAATATACAGCAAACGAAGAGACTTCCTTATTCAGAAGTATGTTTATTCGAAGACGTTATCAGTCATTTGACTATTTTTGTAACAAACGTAATTTTTTTTATTCCAGTTGATCACGTTCAACGAACATTTTAAATTCAATATCGGATCGTCAACTAGATACATGAACGTGTTGATTTGGAATCACTCTGAAGATGGGCAATTGTTTGAAAATGTAGTCGGTTACATTAGTATACCTCTTATAAATTTAATATCTCCTGGGATTGGAAAAAAGCGAAGAATATTCTATTTGAATCCGCCTGGTCCTGCTAGGTTCGTAAATATGGTTTAAATTAGAATCGATCTAAGAATCGAAATTTCATTCCAACTTTTACATTCGGATTTAGAAATCACGGGTATCAATCGCTCTCTACGCATCCTGGTTTTAATCACAATCTGTGCTATGGAGATATCTCAATCGGAGTTCGATTCGGATCTTCTTATACCTTATCGCCTACTTTATCATCGAATGAAAGCACTCCCGTTTCATTATCACCAACTAAATCTGCCAAACAGCCTCCGATATTATTGGAAACTACGGCCAGTTTATCGGATATTGATTCGGAATTGATATTAAGCGTACACGAATTTGAGAAAATCATCATCAATACGAAACAGACGAAATGCGAATTTTGTCAGAAAAAGGTAAACCTTGTCGTCTGTTGATATTTTCATAAAGATCACGCATTCTACTAAATTCTTCTCGCAGATATGGTTAAAAGAAGCTTCGCAATGTTCGAAGTGTCATTTAATCTGTCACAAGAAATGTGTAACCAAGTGCGAAAAAACTTCAGAATGTCGTGTAACTACCACCGATTTGACACCATTGGACGACGAAGGCATCGAAGTAGCAGCCCAAGCAATAAATATCAATCCTGAAATCATCACTACTGCGCCAGATAACGGGGTTAGTGAATATTTTCACTATTTTTAACGTTGTAAAATTTCAAAATTATGATTTTATTTCTTTTACAGGGTCCAATCATTAGTAAAAATAAAATTAGTACGTTTTTAGCCAACGTTAAAGGTATACGAAGATCTGGATCAGCTTCCAGTTTAACTCCTCCTAGCGGTACTGATGTTTTGGCCAATCAGGCTCATAGTCTACCTCAAACTCCTAATCATTCCCCAAGTCCTAGTCGAAAAGTATAAAAATTTGCCTAATTATTCGATTGATTTCGAAAAACTATTTCTAACCTTGTATACTTTTAGTCTTCTGTATTCGCCGATGACATAAAATTATTCGAAGACGACGAAGAAGATGACGAATTAGAAAAAGCTCTCAATTACTTATTGAACGTTCCAAAAAACGAACAGTTTTTAGAATCTGTTAAAAATAGCGGTAAAAAATTATGCATGGATTTGTCACCGAGCAGAAGAGAAGCTCGAATCAACGAAATGGTAAATTTAATCCTCTCCAGAGTATTCCAATTCCTTCGATTTCTTCACATTTTCGTATTTTTTTCGCAGATAACGAAAATAAAAGCAGCAATAGATGTTGAAAGCGAAACTTACAAAGATTTGCAAGAAAAAAAGAAAAATCCCGAAAACGATCACGAAGCTGCCAAATTGGTATTATTAATCGCCAAATCTGAAGATCGGTTGCAAGCTTTAACCAATTTATTATTACATTGTTGTTCTGGTCTCCAAGATTCCCAAGATATGTCACGAACACCGGTTTAATATGGGTTTTAACTTTAATCTCATGTTGGTATTTGAAAGTGAAAAGCTGGGGGTAACTTTCTTCGTTGAAAATGTCATATTTTGCAAGAATAGTAAAAATATTCGCTTGAAAAAATTGTCTTTACCAAAGATTTTTCTGAAAGTATTTATACCTTTAAGATGGAAAAAACAAAGAAGGCTGTTGAAATTTGTTTCGGAATAAGCAATATTTATGCTCATTTTACATCAGTATTTATTCCATTTTACCTTTTTCCTATCGAGGTCGTATTTCTTAAATTATAATTTCGAAATTCCGAGTCAAATGTTGTTAGAATTTACTCGAAGGACTTATTTTCGAAAAGTTGTTCTAAATAACTCTAAAAAATATCGAGTATAGTAATTACCAAAGCAAAATGCCATTCACGTTGTAGTTTTTGCTTCATTATTACGTCACTTTTATCTGTTTAGAATTTTACCGATTTCGATGTATTTTACTTAATTATTGTTTTTTTCAATTGTTTATGTTAAGTCGTTAATTTGAATGTTGATGTTTTATTGTTTAACGAAACTGCGAGATATTTTAAAGAATTTGACTGATGAATAGTGCTATGAATCGCGTTAGTTTTAAATTCAAAAACATATCCAAAAATTAGTTTAAAATGTCTTATCTACATCTTCTCACCGCATTTATTATTTGATTAGAATCGAATTGAATTTGTTTGAGAATGAGAGTACGTTTGCATATTTTTTTGAACGAGTCATCTATGATACGAGTAGAACATTGTTTAGATATTGAAAGCGAATTACTCGGTAATTATTAAACTTTAACAGTAGACTTAATGCTGCTGCCATCTTGTTTAGCAAATGTGCCACTATTTACCAATTGCACATTATATTTATGTATATCGTTCCTATAATATTTCTTCCATTTTCTTTCTTTTTTTTGGTTTTGTTTTGTTTCCTTGAAAAAGCCTTATGAACATGTCTATTATATTTGCAAAATTGATCTTCAGTCATTATGGAATTTTTTTGACGATAACGAAAGTTACTAGATTTTTGCGTAAATTTTATATATTTTTACTCTACTTAGGTCTAGGTATAGGTTAGGAAAAGGAATTCCGGTTGGAAATTTCTGTAATAGCAATCTTTGGTCAATGTTCGTTCCTACACAATGAACTAAAAATTTTTCGAAACATTCCATCGACCCCTCAATCTTATTGATATTCGTTGCAGTATTATCCTTATTCTATTTACGAATCGTGTATGTGTATATTGTAGTAAAGAACATTGTACAGGTAATGAAAAAATTATCACTTTTACCTTGAAATGATACAAAATCGAAGTAAAATATCAGTCAATTAATAATAGAAAATTTGTGTTTTTTTTTCAAAACGGAAACTAATATATTCTCTCTACTTAGAAATATTTTGTTTAGATTTTTTATTCACCTTTTTATTAAAATTTGTATTGTGATATATTTATAGTAGCTTACTGTGATTTCAATTTCACCCATATTCGTAGTGATGATTACAAAAAATAGTCGTCAATTTTTGTTCAAGCGTTACATTATGATAGTTTCTAAGTACTGTTAGCATTTGGTGTTTCGTTTGATAAACTAGTAGAAATAATTTAAATGTATAGAGAATTGTGTATATCCTGAAAATATATAAATTCTTATACACGTTTTATTCGATCATAAAGACAATTGTCTGGATATAAACGTAGCTTCGTGTATTCTATTTCACCTTCTATACCGGAAACTTCGGGCTCGGTTGGAAATTGCGATCTGAAAATGTCATTATTCATGATGTCTGTCTCGTGTGAGATTTAAAAATTTTGGCAAATACAGAGTTTACGGCGTTTTGTTAATTTTTGCATTTCTCATAAAACGGAAAATTTTCTCTAAATATAGATTTAATGCGTTGTATTGCCGGTCAAAGTACGTAATAACGAATACCACTTCTTGCCAAACTTCTGACATGCTTTCTTCCTGAACGCACGTTTTGAACAAAAACATGGATCATTTCCAAAAAACATTAACCTCAACGATTACACGCTCATATTCTTCCTCGAACGTAGCATCATTTAAACACCAAATATATGTTCTATTTACGGTAACACATTTCAAATACGGTACTTTGATGAATCCCTTTCTTTGTCAGCGAACGAGAAGCTGAGTCGTTCACCTTTGATGTCTGAAAATGCTGCTGTGAAATAAACGAAATGAACCTCGTTACGGTTGAAGAGTATTTACTTTTGGCTGGTTGATGGAAAAAACCAAGAGTTAATTTCTTTGTTTATTTTCTTCTGGATATTGTTCGGTGGATTATTGAATGTTTGAATCAGAAATGAAAAGTTAGGTGATGGAAGTGTTAACTAGTTATACCTACCTATATCGAAAACATGAACTCTATAATCAATTCCAGAACAGCATTACTTTCGTATTAATTTTCTAGTTACCCATCAAATCAAAGATAAGATCTATTCGAGCTGATGAATTCTCCTCCTATTTCTGATACCTAACGAGGAATTTATTTCGTAGGTAGAGTACACATATGTCATAGAACCGAGCAACCTCGGCTGATTAAAAACCACTAAGGTAAATGATCTATCAAAATTTCATCCGCGTTACGTTTTTCGTTTGTGGTCATGATCAAGGATACTGACGGGTTTTTCATGATTCATCAATTTTTCTCCAACAGTTAATACCCTTTGATAAATAAAATTTAGAGGTGAATTCGTACATCCAGATGTGGAAAAAATTACACACCTCGTAGGCAGGAAACGTAGCTAAAATCAAACATGACACCGGAAAATTTAGCTGCGTAGTAATTAAGTTTAATCAGACGAGTCGGATTCAGCCATGGTCTTTTTGAAAACATGGTAAAACGACAATTAAGAAAAAGAAAACTGATTAATTAATATACGAAAATACTAAAATCTAGAGCTCTTCCCGGGACAGGGAAGGCATCTACGTGGTAGACGAAATTTAAACAAACGACGTAATTCATCGAATTTCGCAGTTAATTTAATTGCGTCGTTTGCGAATTTCGCGACAAAAAAAAAGCGCGTTCCGACGTTGTAGGTACCTTGTGTTTTGGATTTTGGGGGATAAAAATTGCGTGCGGTGTGGCTTTCCTGAAATTATGGTGACTTTCAAGCCTTTTCTTTATTTCCCCATGACCTCGATCTATTCCGTAACATTGACTAGTACGTCTAACGCAGGCGCACCGTCTATTCTACGCGTCTTTCTTCGGACCAAATCCCCAGTAGTAGGGACAATACAGCTGATTATATAAACAATAACGCAGTTTTGCAACGTTTTATTCAACTGGTGTTTTCAATCGAGATCAGAGATTTCGCGAATGTTAGCTCTGCTTTGATTGTTTTCGTTTTATTTCTGTATTTTTGTTTGGACCTGGTTATTTTTCGTTATACAAGATGAGACCACCTTCGGAATTCGGTGCCGATATTACTAATCAGGCGAATAACGAAGCCACTGTACCGCCAGCGATGATGATTTGTACTCGATTAGCGGGAAGGGCTATTATTCGTGTTGTTGGAAGATGTAACGATGCGCAGGAAAATTGCAATCTTGGTGAGCATTTTCAGTTTTATTCAAATATTTTGCGGTAATCTGTTCCTGTTCGAAATCAAACGATCAACATGGTAGCGTATTATCGATTTCGAAATGAAAATTTTAGTGCTTACCTGTGCAAAATGGGTACAGTGGTTGCTGGATGTGTTTTATTCCAGATTTCGTTTAAATATACGTATTGTCGTTGAGATGGAACTTAGAACATGTACCGAAGTATTTTTATAATGAATTCGAATTTGCTCAATTTGATGCAAATTTTGAAATGCTGGACGAGTTAATTAATGTGAAACAATTATGTGGAAAACAACTGATAAGAAATAGGGGAATTTTGATTTTAGTGATAACAGCATGATCCAGTATGTGTTTTTCTTCTTGCTAATCAGTGTTGATGTTGATCATAACAAACCAATTCGAAGCATTTTTTACCTATTGGATCCTATTGGATCCTATTGGATCTTGTTCCCTGATTTTACTTATACACTTGGAAGATTTTATAGGAAATTGGAGTCATTAATTGCTGTGCTTACTGTAGTTGACTAAATTAAATGTGATCGTACTAAATTTACGAGCAGGAACTTACAAATTTGCAAAAAAATGTAATGATAAGCATTCTGCAGTGTTGACAATACAGCGAGTCTGATTGATTTTTGGTACATTAGCCTTTCAGGTAGGTAGGTAGGTAGGTATTTAATTTGGTCCAATGTTATCCCCATTGTCTACTCATCTGTTGTCTATTCGATCAATCAAATGTCTACAATAAATACCTACTCAAACTTTATTATCTCAACTCAACTCGAATGAATCGAACTCGGTGTAGGTACTGTAGACCTGTTTTCATTCCTGTTTAGTTCCTCCTAGCACGAAATAACATGTAATCACGTGTCTAAAACGCACGTTTTCATACTTACTACGTTTCTTTTTTTTTTTGATTAACAAAAATGAAAAAAACCAGTTCTATGGCGTTTTCCAATATTTATTGATTTTTACGAGTATTACAATATTTCTTTATTACTTTACTCACTATTGAGTAAGAGTCATTATTTTATCTCTCAATTTCAATTAATGGCTCACCATACTGATTTAGTGTCTGCACCTTCTAAATTTTGAATTTTGATCATGTAGATACTTGATAAAGAACTAATTAGTTTTTTTCAAGTTGACTTTTCATCACTTATCATCTAAAATTAAAAAGTTAAAATTCATTGTGAGTTTTTGTTTGTAAACAATGTCATAAAAATATTCAATTATTACACAACAACCATGTGCCAAGGGTATCAATCAATCGATCATATACCTACCTGCGACAAAATGTCTGCTCTCCTTGCATAAAAAATTACAAAATTTGATGGAAATGAAATAATTACAAAAGCGATCGATTATTTTTATTATTTTCAAGTATTTTTGGCACAATTTTGCTTTTTATTTGGTATAGGTACCACACATACCTACTTCATATTCTCAGGTCATTTTAATTTTTTTTTTCAAACAAAATTAGTACACAAATTACCAAACTAATTTTCCACAATCGTGAACGTTTTTACTTTCTTTCAAGAACATTATGATTTTCATAGATCCGCTATACGAATCCGCTATGGTATCTATTTACTCAAAAATACTCTTTTAAAATTACACATGTATTATTTCAAAAGTAGCCATTTAAAAAAAACTATGAAGTAATGAATTACATTATGTGTAGGTCTAGGCACCATTTATATTCAAATCATTTTGTACAGTTAATATTTTTAATTATCGCTGTTGTTTGAAATCCAAATCATTTGTTAGTACTGCATGTGCTTATATGTGTAATTGCACTTTCATGAGGCCAATTAACACTTTCGTATTATGACGAAAGCTTTTTAATGTTGTAGAAAATGACTTCCAGGATATACAGTTTTAAAGTAGACATATGTTTTGAGCAGTTGTCTGGACAATGGTACCATTCAATCTTTCATCTTTTAGTCTTGGTTTAATTTATTTTGTATAATCGTAGCGATACGCCTCATAAAAACAACAATCTTATTAATTTTATCCATACTTACTACAAGAAAGCTTCCCTCGCACCCCCTCCAAAAAAATCCTAGACCACCAAAGTGCTAAAATAAAACGCTGCACAATATTGTGACATTCGAACTTTTCTGAACCATAATTTCTTAAAAATGAATGTTTAGAAAGTGAATGTCTATGTCATTGCCAATTTATATTACGTTGTTTATTTACCCATTTGGTTAGTTTAACAACAATGATTTTTCGGAACTGCACAAGTTTGAAAATTCCTAATGTTTTGTTCAACTTGGAAATGCCCTGTCAAATGACGAAATTTTCAACATTGTCACAACAGTCACAACATAAATTGTTATGATGGACAAAAAATGATTGAATAAAATTTTAGCAGTCAATAAGATACATAGTTTGTCAAACAAGTTAATTAAAGAAGCTAGGTACCTACCTATTTTTAATTTTTTGAAAAAAAGTTTTGAAATATCTGAATTTTTAATATAATTTTAAAGAAATAAATGGATCGTTGGAGCAAACAATTCGTTAGAATTTTTTTGCATTATTTTATGGAAATGAAGTAAAAATATAGGTAACCTCGAGTGTAACGAGGATTAATCATTGCTAAAATTGGTTGAAATTTATCAAAGGTAGGTATTTCATTGAAAACTTGGAATTGCATAATTTTCAGTCGAACTGCGCATCAAGTTTTTGAAGTTAGCTACACAATACGTGCGCAGCTGCAAGTTCGAGATTCTTTGTTTGGAAAATAATTTTCATTTTTATGTCAAAATGGGTTTACCTAATGCAATTGTATCTTCGAATGGTCGCGTGCCATGGGTTAAGCAATCTGATATCGGTTTTATAGGCTTTAGATTACACATTCATTAGTATGTTGTAATTAAAAGAGAAAAATGTTTTAAATATTCAAGTAGATATGTATGATGAATTCATCGAGTCATTGCTTTGGTTTTATTATTGCAAATGTTGAATAGAAAGGGAGGAGATTATCAAAACACCACACGTTTCCAAAAACAAGAATTATTTAATACATTGTTGCAATTATTTTCAATGTTGTTATGATTCCCCCCTCCACCAAATTGAGTTGTTGGAAAAAATGTAGGGTATTTTTAAAAAAATTAATAATCCATTCTTCTCCCTCCACCTTCCACAAATTCTCACATCTGCTCCAATTTTAATTATACATTGATTATTGGATTTGTGTTTAATTTTATGGCCATCTGTGATAAATTTTTAATTTTTGAAAACTCATGACCTATCGATTAATGAAATACTCTCGTTAAAAATATTTTAAATAATTGAAAATTTCCTATGACGTATTGCTTATTATGAGTAAATAAAATCGACACATGCGACGCTTTGCAAATCTGTCTGTGAAGAATTCTTCCTTATACTCGTTATTGATCCGTATATGGAAGTTGATTTAAGGTCGTTTTACAGCGTCGTGCAAATAACAACTGTAAAAGCGGAATTACCTTGAAAAGTACAATATGTAAAAGCTTCAAAATGTGATTTTCAAAAACACCCCGAGCTCCGAAGCATAATGCGATTTATTTTTGAAAATTTCAGAGTAAATTATTAAACAACGAAAATTAAATAGGTAGGTATCTCTATCTACGTTGGCTACGTCCAAGTTTAAAAGTAGGTCTACAACTCTGCGTCGGTAATTCTTTTAAATCAAAACGTTTAAGTGCGATTAAAAAAACTCTTATGATTACTTTTGCGAGAGTTCTCCTCTTTCGGCATTGAAACATTATATTTTAAATAACATTGTAATGGTGAAGAGTTATATCATTTTGAAACATAAATGTATCATTATTTTGTAACTTTAATTACATCCGCATCGCGTTGATGAATGTTCGAAATTAATTTTATTGTCTGAAAACATCTGATAAGAGTGATCTGATGGACCAGGTTTCATACATGTTACGTTCAACTCGTCTTTTTTTTCGATAATTGATCGTGAGATTGACTCAGATCTTCATAATTGATGAATTATTGTTATCGATATAACGCCACACAATGTAGAAAAAAAGTTATTTTGTTATTAATATTGAACAATAATGATTTAGAAAGAATAAGTTTACCAATATCTTGGGACAATTTTCAATTTGTGTGATAAATCCTTCTATTTTTTTTTTTTTTTTTGCATTAGATATAAAAACTCATTTTCTAAGAGAGAATCAAACGATTCGTGTCGAACACTTTTTAATATAGGCTATTCGTATTCTTTATTTGATTAAATTTGGGTGAAAGTGGAAACACGGTAGGCTTATGTTCTACATAATTACCGTACGAGTAATAGTCATCGCGATTCGCCAAGTCGGGGACCATTCTTGTTTTGTTTCACCTGTTATCTAACGATAGGTATAATTCCATACATCTTTGTAACTAGTTTACTCGTTTTCTATTAAATGCAACCAACTATATAACTTCTTATGAATTAAAGTAGGTAATGTATCTACTTGTTAGGATTTATGAAATAGTTAGATTACATCTTGATTGTGATATTTATCTGAAAATTCATAATTACAAATAGGTTTGTGGCACCTAGCTAAAGCAAAAAATATTTTACATGATTTTTTTCTTTCTTGTTTTTTCCCAAAATATCGAATTTAAATTTTTTTTAAATAATAAAAAGGTACAAATATGGTCCATAATATATACAAATAAAGAATAATGGTCCTAGATAGTTCATTCGATACATTATGGGAGAATGTCCCAAGACATATATACCTATATATCACCTTTCACACTTCACGTGAATCATGCAACATTATGTACGCTAGCTGTACTTAAAATTAGGTCACATTCAGTTAAATCAGTGCACCCACGTTCAATCCGTAGAATCTTCCTGGATATTGCGTAATTTAAACTCTTTTAATTAATTACTTCATAAAATTGATTATATTCTATAAAAATCGTTATCTGTGCCAAAAATATTCTTATCAGTATAAAAATCTGCAAAATGGTTCACGGTGTAAGCTGAGTTAGAGAGTGAGACTTTAGAGAATTTTCATCGAACAGAGCTATAATCCAAATACTGTAATCAATAAATAGGTACACGCTGAGGCTGACGCTTTCCTTCCTTGTATAAAAAATAATTTAAACAAAAAAAAGTTTTATCAAGTACATCACTTCAATAAACATCCTTAGTGGAATGATATTTCTTAGCCAGTAAAGTTGTTTTTATTAAATTCTAGAAAATGGCACGATTTGATGGGAGGGAATTGTAATTACTTCATGAATTTTTATTTAAAACATAAAAAAGTTGAGAAAATTGAAATATATTTCAGTAATAAGTTGGTAGGCACACAGGACATTAAAAATGTAAAGTAGGGCTAGATCTAGATACATACATATGGGGAGATATTCACCAAATCAGTTCGGAATATAAATAAAACTACTTATTTTAATGATTTATATGTCACTGGAGAAATTTTAAAACTTATGACATCAACGACGATCTATTTATAAACGTTAGTAAGCGTGCATTCAAGTAGATAACGTTGCAACACAACGTTAACCAGCAGGTCCAACTAACCAAAGTAACTACCGAAGAATACCTATTTTTATGTATAAAATGTAATAAAATTTGCCGGCATATCAGTTTTACTTTTTCGTTAGTTTGATAATAATTGATGTAATATTACGATGGCTCATGCTGTTACACGTGTAGTGCATCGTTGCGAAGATGCAACGGAAACCGAATATTTAGGTTTGAATTTATTTTATGCTCTATAACTTTACTATTTTAAGGAATTAATTACGTGTTAAGTGTGTTATTATGTAGGCTATTACTACTTTCGGTACGCTTAACAGAATTTACGTTTTTGTACGCAGATTTATCGGAATGTCAGCTGATGCAAGTGCCAGATGCTGTGTATCATTTGATGAGACATACTGAATTAAAAAGGTGCAATTTGTCGAGCAATTCGATTACCAAGATACCGCCAAAGTTTGCTGTAAACTTCTCATTGATTTCAGGTGAATAATGTTTGCTTTTTATCATTTTATGTTGGAAAAAACTACTGAAAAATCATAAATTTTCCCAAAATTAAGTGTTTTGTAAATAACTCGTGGTATTGTTGTGATAAGATGGATTCACTTGATTGGTTGTTGATAACTAATAACCAATCAGATTCAAATTATGTTATTTTAAACTTTGATTGTTTTCAATGCAAAAAAAAATTATTTGTTTTTTCAAATTATTATCTGAAATTGAAAGTTTCATATTTTTTTAATCAAAATGATGGATTTTTTATAGCCTAATTACTACATCCTATGATCCTACCTGTAAGATAATTATATTTCATTTATTTGTACCTACTTACACCTTACTTAGTGACGTTTATTTTTCTTTTCTGTAGAATTGAATCTGTCACACAATCAAATGAGCAAATTGCCAAACGAACTCGAGGATTTATCAAACCTGGAAAATTTAGACATCTCTCATAATTCTTTCATATGTCTTCCTCACCCAGTATATAAAATGCCGAAGTTACTTAATTTAAATGCGAGTCACAATTTCATTGTTGGTAAGATACCTACTGTCATGAATATGAAATATTGTACCTTTTTTAAAGATGAAGACTTGAAAAGTAATCTATGTGTATTTTTATTATTTTGCAGAGGTGGAAGTTGAAAGATTAGAATCCAGTCCTTCGCTGGAAAACGTTGATCTCGATAATAATCCTCTCACAACTCCTATTCGATCAGCTTTGGAAAAAGTTTCGGCAATTAAAATTACTTTCAGTTTACCAGAATCAGACGACTGGGATGATGATTTATAAACTGGAATCAAATCATCGTGAAGTTACCTTTGTACCTAATTAGTACTCGAGTACTAAATTTATTTGTAATTTATGGAGTCAAGAATTTAGTTCCTAATTTATTTTAGATGGTAGGAATTCTCTAAAACTGAATTTTTTTATTCAGTTTGATCAACATCTGTGATGTTTGTAAAAATATTGATGAATTTGGAACAAGAATTTTTGAAACGTTATATGTAAGGTTGTATTTTTCTCACACCTGGTTCTCATATTACGCTTACATAATTTAATTGGCATTTTTATTTTATTTTTTCAAAGAAATAGGAAATAGTTCAGTTTTTTTTTATTTTTCTTACACCGAAAACTATACAGAATACTCACTAGTAACAATATCTATACTTAAATAAGTGTACTTCGATTGCTTTTCAAATAGGCTTGTATGTATATCGGTACTTCATATATGAAAATAATACTCCTCTATATATCTTCTTCTGTGATTCGGAAAGTATACTGCCATAATTGTTCTTTGGTTAGGATACATTTCGTTGTAGAAGTATTATAATCTGAAAATTACGTAAGCATTTATGAGAAATTTTTTGACAATGATTTTATTTTCATTTGCGTAACTTCATGAATAGCCTGTGGTTAGTATTGTTTTATTAACTTTGTATGTGCATTTTATATGTGTATAATGTTTAACAAACTATTGAACATTTTTTATTTTTATATGCGTGTAAATAACTTTAAAGCTTACTCGTTTACAGATTATTGTAAATGAAAGCTATACCCATTTGCCAAATAAATCAAAAAATTGTCATTGTTTTTGCTACTAAGTAGAGTAATTTTATCTAAAATCATGGTCCATTTGTATTTGGAATGTAAGATGAGCTAGTCAGAATATACTTTAAAACAATGGTATCTTTTTTGCTTGCAATGTTTTTTTTTTTTTAGTGAAATCTAAAAGTGTTTCGAAATAAATCTATTTTTTACGAAGTTACTTTATTAGCCATTGATTGGTTATCAACAAGTGTTGTGATTCCTGTGGTCATCAAGTACATTGTGTCTGATTAAGTGTTTATAAAACACAAAAAAAGGATTATTATTATTTTCCAATAATTATTTTGTGAAGGAAATTCACAAGAAAGAAGTGAGTAAAGATTGAATATAAACATTCTCAAATTTTTAGGTATTTAGATACGTTTGAATCAGCTGATCAGCTTAAGCCTATACTGCGTTTTAGCCCTCTCGATTCATTTTGAAAATTTTAAAAGTATTTATATGTATCTATTACTTGCATAAATGATTTGTATGTTCTAAGTCTCACATTTACATGTCACATCTGATTTAATATCGCATGCATGATAGATGTATAGCAGACTCCGTATATTGAAGGAGTCTTTTTCGTAGCAAAAATTAGTCTAAAATGGTGGGAAAATTTTCCAACTTCGGTATAAAAAAATAAGATCAATAGTTACTTTATGTAGATACAATATGGAAAATTTTCTTTAAGCATTGTACTAGAACGAAAATCGAATTACTGGATTTCTTATCAGGAAATGAACATTTCAGCAGGAATTCCAAATGAATGTAGGTATGAAATATGTATAGAGAAAATTGGAATTTCACATGAAAAAAATTGATTTCTGATTTTCAATCCTAAGAATAATTGAAATTTGCACAAAAAAAATTGATACTGGATTTTGGTATAAAAAATTAAAAATAAAATAAATATTTAACTTGCTAAAAATATTTTCTACCAAAATCTAATGCAACATTTTTTCAATATAATTTCATTACTAAGCAAAATACATAATTTAGGTATATTGTAAGTTTTGGGAAAACATGAAAAAACTAACCCAAAGGATATCCAATTTAGGTAGATAGGTAACGTACCAAGGTTATTATTTCTTTCATCTTCATGAATAGTAGGCTAGTCACCTAAATTACCCGATGGCGTCTATACAATTTTATAAACAGTAAACAAGATTAATGAAATTTTTTAATCGATGACTAAGCCTCTAAAAAAAAAAAAAATGAAAAATTTAAAACAAATACCCACCTTTCTTTCAAATGTCATTCATTGATAAAATTGTTATCTACTGAAAACGTTGCAAACTTAGTTTTCTTTCAAAAAGAATCCCAAATATTATTATCCATCTACTTAAAACTTTTCTCAAATGTCAATAAAGAAATAACATAAGTACGATGTAATGTAGTCATCCACAAAATTACAATTGGTGTGAATTTTTCTCATGTTTACCATACATTTCCATTGCATCGCCATTTCCCAATTACGTACGTAAGTTGATAAATTTATATCAAAGCTAATACGTTTTGTTTGTTAATTGTTTACTCTGCGACTCTGCGTTTTAAATAACGAAGCTGTTTTGCTAAATTTATGACTCAGGATGAAAAGAAAATACCTCAGTTGCTGCAGGTACTTATTTAATTTGTTCTTTATCGAAATGAATTTAAAAAAACGCAATGTTTTTACTTTTTACCCACAATTGTATCTGTGAGTAGGCCATTTCTACATTATATTGAGTAAAAAAATTGATCTGAATTCTGAAAAATATGAAATTAAAAAAAAAAACATTTTCTGCGCTGGCTGCGCTGTACAGAATCATTCATTAGAATGAACATTATCGTTCATTTTATTTGTCATTTTGCATTAGAATACGTGCAAAATCGTTTCGTAATCGTAACTTCGAACATGATCGGTCGTTTCGTACGTTCCATCGAATCTTGTTATCGATTATATCGATAATCGGTGTTATTAATTATGAAACAGATGAGTAATCAGGTAAAATTTCTAGAAAACTCTCGAGTTGAATTGAACCTGAATTCGGATCATATTTTTTCTTACGAAAAACGAAAAAAATTGTACTTCGAAACACGCAAGCCCTATATTTTTTTATAAACACAACACAATCGTTTGAAAAAATCGATATAGAAATCGATACTTTACAAACCATACTTGCAAAATGTAAACACAGGAATTTCCTGGGAATTTCTTTTGTTGATATAAGTTGATAATGAAATACGAGATGTGAAGATAATTCGATTGATATTTAATTATTCGATGTTATTTTGTGTGCTAATTTATCTATGTGTATGTACGTAATCGTAGTCTAATCTGGAATCTACTTGAAAATATCAGCGTGTTGGTGTTGATCGTATTTCCACCCAGAATGGCACTTTATTAAGGTAAGACTTCGCAAACATTATTGTGATAAGAAAACTGATGATTATGATAAGTTATTTTCGTTGAAATTATCTCCAACTCTCGAGTACATGTGACGTTTTCCTTTATCAGCACGTATATTTAAGCTATAAAGCCGGTACACTGTTATTCTGTACTAATGCATTGAAAGTTCGTCTTTAATGTAATCACTCGACTTATCAGTGTTCATAAATATGTTCGTAAATTGAGTTTGTGCATTCAAATAGTGTGTATCTATGTTGTTGTTTATTCAGCTCATATTAATAAATATGAGCACCGTGCATTTGCTCGAATTCATCATTATTTTGGAGATTATTCTCATTCCGAAGCGGTACGTTAAACATTTTTTTAATACTGACGCCTTTTACATAAGATAAAAATGATAACCTCAATAATGAATTGATAATATGATAGCATGAATGAGTTTGATAACACCTTTGTCGAATACGCAATTACATAAGTTAAAATTGCCATTCGGGGCGCCGCGTATTTCTTAATTACATTATGCAATTCTGCTGACATTCATCTTTGCGAATATTATATCAATTATTATAATTTTTTTCGACGTACTAGTTTCGAAGTATATAGTCATACGATACGAAAATGAAAAATGACGTAGTGTTTCTTCATGCCTATTTGACCTCAACTGTTGCTTTCCTTATAATCGTTGTAAATAGGCGTCTTGGAAAAGACGAAATAGTATTTTTCATTTTATACATTTGTTTATTTTTAGCAATGATGGCACGAATATAATTTATACGATAGGTATCGCATGTTCAACGAGGAAAAATTACAAAATAGCGAACTCGATTCGATCGTAAAATTGATTGCTCTTGAATTGAAAGTAGTTTCGAAATTTTTATAAATCAGGATTGGCATAATTTTTACGATAACACGATATTGTACTCGATGTGTGAAAAATTCATCATTTTACTCGATTCCTATTTTTAGGTGAACAATTCAAAATCAATCATTTTCGTTTTTAGTTCACTGTGTTGAGCTGACTGAAGGAATGAAAAATGGCACAGATAAAAACTAATTTTACGATTTTTTTTTTATCTCTGTGAGAAAATATTTTCACGTGTTTTTTTGACTAATCTTCAAAGTTCAAACAGGCACGAGTATAATTAAAATTGTATTTTTAAATCGTGATCGCATATCGATAAATTATTTAAGAATAAGAATGAATACCATTCATCAAAATATCTACCTACCTAAATTTTGACAAAATTGGAGAAATTACCATAATACCTACTCGATGATTTCCATATTTTACCAGTTTCTTGCCTGCTTAGAGAATAGTTCGATCTAATCATAATCGTAATCAAGTTTTAATCAGTTACAATGTGCAGAAAACTTGGCGGATTATATGTTTAATAATAACGATGATGTCAGAATCTCTATCACATTTCTAAAAGAAACTTTCTGCGGTCTTATCCAAAATCAACGATAACGTCTTGATATCAAGGTCTTGGTAAACCAGTTCATCGTGTTTCGGCTCAGGAAATTGTTCGACTTTTTAAATCATCTCGAATTAGTAAAATCGATCGGTTATTACAAATTTTTCAATTGTTTGCACAGCTGTGTACGTAGAGTATTTTTCGAGTATTATGCACTCGGGTAAATCTCGAACCAAGATTACGATATACGACTCACTTTACACGTGCTATTTGATTTAATGTTTGTTAAATTCGACTGAATTGAAAATTTGACACATTTCAAAGCGAATGACCGTTAGAGATTGCTTCTAAATTACGTACGTATAGCATTTTAAATACTTCGTCATACCCTACCTTGGAATCATGCTGCAGCACACAAAGAAACTCGATGTGTAAATTGCCAACAGATTCCGAGCTGATCAGGTAATTGACCCTACGTTGTGGTAATCCTACGTGAAATTTCACAAATTTCGGGTCACGAAAGCCGCCCAAATCAATTAATCATGATACCTACGCACTTTTGTCGAAGAAGAAAAAAATTGTAAACAAAATTTACCCGTATCGTTTATCATCGATGACGTCCTCGATACAGGAATTACATTCGTGGTAAATTTTCTTCCAAGTCGTTTACGGAAATGAATTCATGTACCATTCTCGTCTCAAATTACGTACTAGTCATAATTTCAAATTAACCGTGTGGGTTATAGGAGAAGAAAAAAATTATCTATTTACAACGCAGTGTGGGTATTGATGATTTAGATACCTCTGGGGCTTCGTGTTTTATGTTTTATGAAAAGAATACTAGTTTTTTTTTATCTTGCCTCTTTTTCGATTCGGTTGTTAATAATAAAAGACGTCAAATTTATGCTTTTATCGTGTTATTTCGCTGATAGATGATTGAATTTATATAGATAAGTCTGATAAATTACGAGTAAGAGTAGTAGCATTGTTGTTTTTCGTATTTTAATATTCCATACATTGGAATATGATTGATGATCGATTATCGAGTTCGAGAAGATGGAAATTTATGATGAATATGACTCTCGTGACGAAAAACACTTCTGCAGGTTTATATTTTCCAAGGACGAGTAAACAAAAGAAAGTGATTATGGTTGTGTTGCTTGCGGTATTTTGTACATCTCGAATGAATGTAAAAAATGATAAATTATGGAAGTAAATTTCGTTGTTTTTCAATTTTTGAACGAGCGTGGATCCCAGCAGACTCAGGAGGCTGAAATTGCTTAGTAATCAAATCTTCTTGATGTTTAGTAATGTGTTGAACTTCCCAACACACCTCTATTATTTTTTCAACAGCTCAACTGCGTTGTATTTTATTTTTACAAGAATGGAAAACTGAAAAGCGAAAATGAAACTGAAACCGGTAAAATTGAAAACTGAAATGATTTTTCGAAACCTAAACTAAAACTAAAATTGAAAAGTGAAACTGAAACTCATCGCTGAAAGTGAAAAGTGAAAAACTAAAACTGAAAACTGGAAATTGAAACTGAAAAAATTATTGGTTTCAGTTTCAGTTTTTTTTTTATTATCCTAAATGCCAATGCTTGTTTCGTTTCAACGTCAAGTTTGGTCAAAGATGCAAAAGTGAAAAGCGAAATAAAACTGAAATTGAAATAATTTTTCGAGATTGAAACTAAAACTTGAACTGAAAAATCTAAAACTGAAACTAAAACTGAAAACTGAAATCCTTAAAACTGAAACTAAAAAGCAATGTTGGCAAAAACAAAACTCAAACTGAAACTGAAACGTGGAAACTGAAAACCGAAAACGCGAAAACCAGGGATGGAAAACTGAAATAATTTCAGTTTCAGTTTTCAGTTTTGGAGGTTTCAGTTTCACTTTTCAGTTCTCAATTTCAGGTTTGAACTTTTCAGTTTTAGTTTTAGGGGTTTCAGTTTCAGTTTTCATTTTTTTACTTCAGTTTTTTTCTCTTTTTCGCAGAAAAAAAAAATCAATTTAATAAATCGGATTGTACGTCGTATCAAAGAACCATAATATTGACATTTTGTACGATCATTTTGAGTGAAAAAACAATTAAAATTTAAAAAATGATGATTATCAATCAAAAAACAATGAATTTGACATATTTTACGTTGTATGATCATTCATACAGATTTAGCATCAATCATCACAAAAAAGAAAAAATTAAACTGAAACCAATAATTTTTTCAGTTTCAGTTTTGGATTTTTCAGTTTTAGTTTTAGTTTCACTCTCGAAAAAACATTTCAGTTTTCAGTTTTTGGTTTTCATTTTCAGTTTCGCTTTTCAGTTTTCCATTCCTGGCGAAAACTGATGACTGAAATTATTTCAGTTTCAGTTTTTATTTTTTTACCCCTTTTTTTTACGTGATAAACAGTCTAAAATCCAAAACTTTCATCCTAAATCCCAGCTAACAAACACATTGTTACGAAAAAAATAAAATAAGAAATTCAATTGAAATTTTCAAAAAAAAAAGGAAAAACTCATTTTGTTTTCAATGTTTTCTGAAAAAAATGTGATTAAGCTGTATAAAACAGTTAAAAACTAGTTTTCAAAAACTGAAACGTAAAAACTGAAAACTGAAAACCGAAACTGAAATATTTCGGTTTTGCCAACACTGATAAAATGTGATTAACCTGCATAAAAACAGCTACAAACTAGTTTTCAAAAACTGAAAACTGAGAACCGAAACTGAAAAGGAAATTGAAACGTAAAACCCAAAAACTTAAAATCGAAACTGAAATGTGAAAACCGAAACTGAAATATTTCGGTTTTGCCAATGCTGCTAAAAAGTGAAAAATGAAACTAAAACCCCTAAAACCGGGGATGGAAAATTGAAAATAATGATAAAAGTTCCAGTTTTCAGTCATCAGTTCCTATGGTTTCAGTTTCAGTTCTAGTTTATTGTTTTCAAGTTCTAGTTCCAGTTTTCAGCTTTCAGCTTTCAGCTTTCAATTTTTTAGTTCCAGTTCCAGTTCCAATTTTAGTCAGTGTTGGCAAAACCGAAACTGAAACGTGAAAACTGAAAACCGATAATATTTCAGTTTCAGTTTTTAATTTTTTATCACTTTTTTTAACGTGATAAACTATCTAAAATCCAAAATTTTCATTCTAAATGCCAGCTGACAAACACAATGTTACGAAAAAATGTGAAATTCAATTGAAATTCAAAAAAAAAAAATGAAATAACTCATTTTGTTTTCAACGTTCTCTGAAAACAGTTAAAAACTAGTTTTCAAAAACTGAAAACAGAAAACCGAAAACTGAAAAGTTTCGGTTTTGCCAACACTGGTTTCAGTTTTCCATCTCACCCCAAAACTGAAAATTGAAAACCGAAACTGAAACTCCAATTATCTCAGTTTATCTTTCCATTGAAAAAAGCTCTCGACTTTTTTCATTTATTTATAGACTAGATGGTGATAATGTGTGGGTGAACGCTCTAGTTATTGTCAGCTGGTCAAAAATAATTAATGATTCACATCAACGACTCGACTTTTATTTGAGATCACTTGAACGTTGATTTCGTATCAAGTTTTGAGTAAATAATTGTACTATGAGCAGTATGATGGTTTTAAAATTCAAACGAGCTGTATTAATCTAGATACATTAGTTTGTCATGATTTCCCGTACTTGAGATTTTTCGCGAAATTTATCAACAATTTGATAGAATTTTTGTAAATATGACGGTACTTAAGGTATCTATCATTATGAGGCGTTAAATAATTTGAAATAGTGTTGATCGTAGAGGTTCGTCTTCGTAATTGAGTCATCGATAAAATTGATTTTTTGCCTACAGAGGCTGGGTCCAACTGACTAATAGTACGCCATATTTTGAAATATTAGACCTGAAAAAAAACGGCGATAAATATTTGTAGAACGATATCGTAGGTATCTATGAGTAATATCGATTAATAAGTAAACGACGCGAATCATCGAACGAGTACGAGTTTGGCAATTTATACCACTCGTGAATTAAAAAGAAATTACTGGATAGATTTTTAAAATGATAGATGACGTAAAAGAACAACTTTTAATCAGATGTTAATTAACTAATTATAGGTAATATCGATAGTCATTCTCTAATAGAAAGATCATCAATGTAGAAGATTTACACGTCGAGATTGTTCAACTCTTGGTGCATTTGTTTCTGTGAAAAAATTGTCGAACGAGTGAATTTCATTGCGCATTAGACAATGAACGAAGTAGGCGAACCCTGAACTATAGTACGAGAAATTAGTCCATTATTTCTCTCAAGGCTATTCATGTCAATGTTTCTCTTTTACCGGCTGCGTGTAGCTTTTTAATATTCGACCTACACGAAGTAACATGTCGTAGGTCTGGAATCTGAAAAAAAAAGTATATCAAGTTATGTAGTTTGTGTAAAAAATTTTTCTAAATCACACCATGCACCGGAGATTCTATTTTTAATACTAGAACTAGAGATAAAGAAACGTCCTTCTGTATTAATTTTAGTTTGGCTTTTGAAGTTGTATGCTGTTTCCTGTGCCAGCCTGATAAGTACGTGTCGGTCTCGATACATCTTCTCTTTAGTATAAAATTAATAGCCCCAAGATCTTGGGTGAGAAAAAGTATAAAACTGAAACATTATTTCTCATCATTTAGAGTTAATCATACAGCTAGATGGAAAAATATACTTACGTATACACGTGGGATTGGATTGATATCGGTGATTTTGATTTCACGCTGTTATCTCTCAGGTTAGTGATCATTTCGAAATGAATCACAGTTATTATTCCATTATTCGGATCTGGTAAATTTTATAATCAAACAGCTTCGTCAGTTTGTAATTATCTAGTTTATTGACGTTTCAACTTCGTGCTGGTTTTGAGTTCTAGAAAAAAGTAAAAATCTGGTTGTACAAATTTTTCGCGTTAGTTTAATTCTCACGATTAGATATGAGAATTTTTAAAGGTCTTGGAAATGCTTTTATTACTTTCATGTAAGTACGTTATTTTACTATTCAGGTTCAGGTAATTGCAAGTTTTCAATGTGCTGCAGTTTGAATTTCGAGGAATGATCTTGTTATTAGGTTCAATGTAGGTTGCAGTTGATATTTCTGCGAAAATATTTAAAAAATATGATTAAAGAGACAGAGTAACCGAAAATAACAAAACACCAAATTATCATTATGTGTTTTATTCCTATTATTACAAAATTACACATACATATATCCAAAATTATCGAAACAGCTAAAGCAATGAGTGCCATACTTAGTTCGTGATGTATTTCTAGTTTCTACTAATTTAATTCGATTTTTGGAACTGATTTTGACGAAAACACTTCATACAAGAACGTGACAAGTTCATTTCTTATCAATAAAATATTTTTGTTTGTGTTTTTGGATCAGTGCGACCAGGTTATGGATCAGTGTGACCAGGTTCGCAACTACTTTAGTTCTCAACTCAAAATTGATAACATTAATCATCTTTTTGGAAGAAAATTTAGTTTGAAGGATGTATTTTCAATTTTCATACTCATTAAAAGTGGAAATTCATCTAAATAGACCGCAGACTGAAGCAGTAATAAAATAGAATTAGAATCGCAACATTTTTCAAATTGAAAGTTGAAATTAAACTGCGATCTTTGGGTCTCTAATTCCGAGATTTTTTGTTTTACTTTTTTATTTTAAAAAGATGTTTTTCAATTTTTCCAATTTTCATTTTTCGAAACTAATTTTTGTTCTGAGCTTTTCATTATACCAATTAGACTTTGGAACTTGTAAAAACCAGAATACTAAATCCTTTGAAGTTAAGTTGACGTTGACTCTTCTCTAGGATCGATATCGAGGCTATGATCTTATGATCTAATGAAATTTTGAATAGATTCCTAAAATCTGTATCTATTAGTATATTTTTACATAAAACAACATGTATTTTCTCTTTCCTGTCAATATTATGAAATGAAATTTCAACTAAATACATTAGAACGCAATTTTTACCTAATTATTTTCGTTCAAATGACGTCAATACTTTTCCCATCAAGAATGAAATCTTGTTTAGGCTTCAACATTCGTGTTTCGTATGCAGATGCTACTTCTCATTATCACAGTCCTATTCTCTTTACATAATGAAAAAACATGTTTCTTTGCTTAATCACTTGTAAAGGGATACCGCGTAATTCGATCAATCAATATCGATCAACGTTGAAATGTTGCGAAAACTTCGAAATGATTCCCATAAAATCGTCGATGATTTAATATTACAAGTAATTTCTTAAAATACTGATGATGTTTGTATGTTTGGGGTACAATAAACGGTGATTGGCCCGCTCGATTGTACCTTTTGTTTGACTATATTACGTTTTACTGTGAGTGTAGTACACATGAGGTCATGGGTATTGTTATTTTAGTTTATATTATTACTTCATCGAATGTAGAAAACATTGATGATTTTGCAAGGAAATATCTATCGTGATAGTTTTCGTAAAAGTTCTTTCAATTTATAGTTGATACTTGTGCAGTGTTTACCTGCATTTAGGTTTATTTTTGCTTGCATTTCCTGATTGTTGAAATTCAATCGTTGCTGCAACTCAGATATGAAAGTATAATCGTAGAGTATTCGAGTTGAGTAGGTATGTTTGTGTTTACAAACACATCAACGGAACTAAAATTGTAAAACATTATCTCGGTAGTGTTTTTTATTTCTATACGTATATCAGTTTCATTATCTAAGAATCTGGTTTGAGGTCAGTGAGATAGTAAACAATTGTATTAGATAAACAGATTGAAAATCATCGTCGGCGCATTTATTTTGATGTCGATTTAATATCATTACCTATAGCTTTGATCATTCACATTAAGAATGTTTAATGTTGGGTGTTTATTGAACTTGTTCACCATTGAAGATGAGAAAAAGAAGGTGTAGAGCCATATTTTCAATCTCCCATTGAGAGAGATTTTTTTTATTTTTTTTTTATAATGTTCGAATTAGACTAGAAAGTAATTTGATCATTTAATACTGTTTTCTGATAAATCTCGTACAATGTTTTAGGATTTTTATTAAAAAAAAAAAAAAAAAAAAAAAAAGGATCGACTATCCCTCTTAAATTAATTATCTTGTTTTGAAATAATTTAGCTCATTCTATTTTCATTATCAAGTAAGTTTAACATTGACATACTTTTTAACATCGTGATGTCGTAGTTTGTGTTGGTTCTACACTTTCAAAATTTCACGGTTATATTAATACATACAACACTTGAAAACTGCATAAAGCAATCGACATGGAAATTGTGTTGTTTGATCATTGTGAATTGCAGTGTAAACGAAGGAAATGTATAACTAGATGGTGTTTTTTTGATGGGTGGACGACCTCAGAATGAAATCCTTTTATGGTTATGTATTGGAGAGTAGACAAAGTACACATTCTTCCTGAATAATTGTCCTACGGGTTTTATTTACTCAATGCGATCATAAAATCGATATTGAAACCGAACAATGCTAACTTCTTTGCAAAAATATTGATAAATGTTTCGAAAATTTCACCCTCAGGTCCAATAAGACTGTTCCTTATGACACGAAATGGCTCTGAAACGAGTAATTTCTGTTTAAGTACATGGTCAGCTCATTTCACTGTATAAAATTAGATTACCTTCGAAAAATTATGCCATTATTTTTCAAATTTTTGTAATCTGTGTGACAGCAAAGAATATTGCTGTAGATACGTCGTGATTGGTGCATGACATTTTTTTTGTTTTTGGTACTGATAAGACAGGGCTTAAGTCGAATTGCATGTGCTATATTTGGGATAATGCATTTCACGTTAGAAAGAAATTAAACCCAGTTTTCGTTTAAAGTAATTTTTTTATTTCTGGCGAATTTTCAAAAAAATACTTAAGTACATTTGATTTGCATACTTTCCAAATAGGAGACAAGAAATTTTGAAGATTTTCCAAAAATCAAAACAACTGAAATTGTTTCCTTCGAATTGTGCAGATACTTTTAATCAATGATTTCGAGGAACATTTTTGAAACTAACTTTTGACTCCTGCAATCTCACTAATCATTTTTGCATTTATCAATTTTCATTTTTTAATTCTGAGTTTAAGATTTTGATGAGAGATATTGTAATTCAACAATTTTGATTTATTAAAATCGTTTTCATGTTTGCAAAATAATTTCCGTTTTCTTTATTTAAAAAAAAAAAAAAATGCAATTCAGTTTTGAGTTTGGTCATTATGAAATATATCTTTAAAATCAATGAGCAGGAGATTTAGCTATTTCTGATTGGAAATCATTAAAACAAACCCCATGATAACAAAAAATAACTTATTGACTCGACTTCGTGTAATGATTACCACTTGTTAGACACACATGGCACTATTTGTGAATGGAAAATGAAAAAACGAACTCTTTAAAAATTTAAAAATAAGTTATGACTTGAAATAATAAGCTATCGTGGGTAATAAGATAAATATCCAAGACACACGTAACTCGTAAACTTGTTTTAAAAAAATTATAAAAAGAAAAAAATGATTAATGAGAAACAATACAATGTTATAATAATCTTAGCCTGTTTGTTCTGGATCGTTAAATACTTGGGTAAGAAGTGAAAAAATTCAGCGAGCTTATTAAGTTCTGCTACCACGTCTATGTATCGTCTGAATTTAACGGTTTAGTGCTTTTAACTCCTTATTATAGACTGTTTGGTGTGTTTATGAATGCATACGTGAGTTGGATTTAGATACATAAGGTCGATTTTATGAAAATATGTGCATAAACGTGTAGATTTTTACGTACGACGAGAAAAATATACGAAAACACCTAATTACCCACGCGAGTGTAAGAAATATAAAAATAATAATCAGTTGTTAACCTTTTTTACGCGTTGTTTATTTTTGCATATGATCGAAAAATAAAGTAGCTGGTATAAAACTATAAATCACGACGCCTTTAGACTTTCGAGACAGACACAGAGACAGAGAGCGAGCAGAGCAAAGCTAAAGCTATACATCGGTCATTTAGTAGGGATTTTGGTGGGAGGTATGAATTGACGTTCGAGGTTCGACGCATGTTGCTGTGTTTGCTTTCCTCCCCATAAGTTACGTATGTGGTATGTGTGTTGTGCACTTGGTTACTTTTATTATTTATATTAGTGTACCGTTCAAGTGTGGTCAACGTGCCATCTATGTGTGTGTTTGATCGAATTCGGTGATATTTTGGCACGCGAAAGCTCATCGTGAACGCGCCGGTGATAACTCCGGCGTTGAAATTCGTCTCGTTAGTCGCGTGGATCAATCTAAATCGTCTCGATCAGTTAGTCCGCGAGTTGAAGAAAAAATCCACGATGGTACCTACGTATTCGAAGCATTACAGACGTTGTACTAGTCATTATACCCCCCTGAATACAGGTGCAAGATTCGGTACACCTTCGGATTCGGAAAACTCGAGTTTATTGTTCGAATCTTCACTTGCTGCCGATGGTTGTCCATTAGTTTGGCGACCGAGGTATTCGCTCACCAGACGTACTGCCCAAATTACCAGGTATTTGCGTGGTTTTTTTTTCATTTTTTCTATATCCTTTCGTTTGATAGCGACGTTTTGTAGCGTGGTGAAAATATTTTCCATCGGTACGGTACGTTTATTTTTATTTTTACATTTTTTTATCGACGCATCGTTATTATTTTCACCAACTTGACCGCGTATTGCCGCTCTAATTGTGGTTCGAAAGCTCCGGCGTTGTTGCGTTGCCAAAAAGTAATTCGCTCGGTGTTTTTTTCTCTTCGAAAGCTACAATTCGCGATGATTTCGAATTCAGTTGTAATATTGAAGGACGTTTGGCTGCTTCGTAGTTATCAATAGGAAAACATTGTGGACGTGTGCGTTGTCGTGTATTTGTATTTACCTAAAAAAGGAAAAATACGCTTTTTATTTTAAACCGTCTGAGATAATCGTTGGCCAAGTATGAACGAAAAATCGTTTCGTCGATGACGCGATTAATTTGTTTATCGTAAATATGCATTATTCTAGAAACGATCTGTGTTTCGTTAGTTTTACTCTTTACTCGATTCATCTTCGGCGAATTTCCCAAAGGTCGGCGTGTTAATATGAAAGATATTTTTGAAGTTAACGTTCTAGTTCTGCGTACAAATTCTGTAGATGAAACGATTAGTGAGATATCGGACGTGATCTTCTTGGAAGTAGAGTAGGATTACGTTTATGATAATTTGAATCATTCAATGAATCGATTTACTTTCAGTAATTACCCGCTGAGAAAGTTATGTCGTGTTGTTTTCTTGGAAAATTTTGATAGTTCGTTATGACCGAAGCCTGTTGTCATGGTGGATGATGAAATTTCATCTGGTCGAATGCTCTTGGTCGTAGAAACGTGGTTTGGAATGTGTTTTTCTTGAAGTCAGGTTTTGACATGATTTGGATCACTTGATTCTGTAAACTGAATTCAGTTGAATAAAGTTTTGAATTAATATTTACTTTTTCGGTATTTTTAAATATATGAATTACTTTCACTGAAGACTTTTGCCATCATTTCACAGTT
The DNA here is from genome assembly GCA_900064475.1 of Pseudococcus longispinus. NCBI lineage: Eukaryota > Metazoa > Arthropoda > Insecta > Hemiptera > Pseudococcidae > Pseudococcus > Pseudococcus longispinus. The sequence goes on from FIZU01036945.1 coordinate 34,167, forward strand.
CATTATTCACGTTATCAGTTCTTTACTTCAAAGTTGAAAGTTTTGTTTTGGTCGAAATGAATAATGGTTTCGGTTTCTGTTATAATTGGAACCTAGGTATTTAGCTTTTTTGGACTTTTGGATTTGGCTACCCTGCTACTCAAAATTTTTATCAATTTCGTTTTTTTGAATTTTTAACGTTTTTTTGGGGTTTTTTGGTTTGTATTATGGTTTGCCTGAATGTATTTCAGAATTCAGATTATAATTCAAATGTATTTTCATGAGTTTTCAATTGATTTATAGAATATGACTAGTTCTTCTTCGATAAAAAGAATTGAAAATGTGGGTAAGTGTTTTATAAAAAATTACATTTAACCGAACAAGGTTTTTTAAAACACTTATATAATTCTTTTAAACGCGTATTTGACAAAAGAGATCAGATTAAGGTTAATTTTCTGCCAAGTTGTTACGAACTAATTGATTTTTTTTGTTTTGTTCTCCGCTCGTGTTTGTTCAAGTTGTTTATTCGTTTTACCACAATCCAACCTCGAGTATCTAATTTTTTTCTCGATGACTCAAGATGTTCCTTGGTTTGTATCTATCCGGCACAGCCAAGTAGCAATTTTTTTTATTATTTCACATAATTAGCCGAATGATTAAGACTCGAATGAGCAGTTTAACCATTCATGTTTTTGTAATCCCGTTACAAAAATGATGAATTTTTGTTCATCCAACTGTAAACACGTGAAAACAGTCATTGGTAGGGTTTCGCAAATACGTTGGAATAATTCGAAATCAAATAATACGTTTCTTATTCGGTATTTTAATTTTGTTTGATCGTGTATTTTTATTCGATGATGTATACGTTCATGTTCGTACCACCTTGTTAAAAGTTACAATCGCCATGTTGAAGTTTGTCTACAAACTTCTACCCCCCTTCTGTCATAATTCACTTTTTATATCCATTAACGCATTGTATAATGTGTATAAGTAGGTACTTAACATTACTTGGAATGAATATTATACAGCATTACAAAAAGTACTCAGCAAATTTTTCAAATTGGTAATTTACTATTACATTCACTCGTGGGTCTTTTTTTCATTTTTATCAAATGTTGCAATAACTCCAGCTTCTCGGTTGTGTTAAAAAGTATGTTTATTGTAGATTATAATTTTTCTTATTGAAATGTTCTCGGTTTAACGATGATACAGCACGAGCTTGTAATTTATTGCCTTGTATCGAATCCTGAAACATGCGTTCGAATGCACGCGTTTCCTGATTCTGGTACATGCCACATGGTGAAATAATCAACTAAAATAATTTCCACAGTGATTAGAATAATGCAATTCTAGGAATTGCATTTATCAGTTTACATGCGATTGAAAAATATACGTTGGTGAGTCAGGGTGATATTCCTGTGACGACGACACTACTCACATAAGGGTTTTACGAGTTCAACACCCTTCCTCCATCCTATTGGTGAGAAAAATATAAGAATTAACTTCAAATTCGACTAAAAGGCAAAAAAAAAAACATTTTTAAGGTAATTTTTTCGCTACAACATTGTTTTTTTTTTCATTTTTGTCCTCGACGACCCCCCCCCCCCCCCCCCCCCCCTTTTTTTTTTCCCCCAACCCCCCCCCCCCCCCCCTAAAAATCGAATATAAACCTTCCTCATTGGTTCATATTTTTACGAAATTTCAAGGGATGATTTAAAAATCAACTTTATTAAACTTTGATATGAATGATCACAAGATCTAAAAATTATGAAAACATTTCAGGGATGGAAAACTGAAACTGAAACTGGAACTAGAACATAAAAATTGAAAACTGAAAACTAGAAATTGGAACTGAAAAAATGATAATTGAAAACTAGAAACTAGGCTACAAGCGTAAATGTATTGGGGAAAAAACAAACAAAAAAACAAAAAACTGAAAGCTGAAAACTGAAAACTGAAAACTAGAACTGGAACTAAAAAATTGAAAACTGAAAACTGGAACTTTTATCATTTCAGTTTTCCATCCCTGAAACCTTTTGATGATCTTTTTGCTTGTAATTGATCGAAAAATTGCAGGGATGGAAAACTGAAACTGAAACCGATAAAACTGAAAACTGAAATGATTTTTCAAAACTGAAACTAGAAGGAAAAATCCAAAACTGAAAATGAAAACTGAACCCGAAAAATCCAAAACTTTAACTGAAAAGTGAAACTGAAACTGAAAACTTGAAATTGAAACTAGAAAAATTATTGGTTTCAGTTTCATTTTTTTTTTTTAATAATTCTAAATGGTAATTCTTGTTTTGTTTCAACGTCACGTTCGGTCAGCGATGGAAAAGTGAAAAGCGAAATCAAACTGAAACCGATCATAAAACCAGTGTTGGCAAAACCGAAAAAAAAACGAAAAAAATGAAACTGAAACGTGAAAACTGAAAACCAAAAACTGAAAACGGAAAACCGAAACTGAAATATTTCGGTTCTTCCAACACTGATTTTTTGAGACTGAAACTAAAACTGAAACTGAAAAATGCAAAACTGAAAGTTAAATCCTTGAAACTGAAACTGAAAACTGAAAACTGAAACTGAAACCCCTAAAACTGAAAACTGAAAACCGAAACTGAAACTGAAATTATTTCAGTTTTCCATCCCTGAAAAATTGAAAAAAAAAATGATTTCATTCATTTTTTAATAGGTAGGGACTTTCAACGAGGAGGGGGGCCTTAAAGAGAAGTGTTTGCGAGACACGAGTTCATCTTGATATTAATTTCGTTCTCGGAAATGAAAAAAATTAATGAAATTCCAAGTTGAATGCATAAAAATTCTTTAAAAATATCAAAAAATGCACAATTTCAACATTTTTTTACAATTTGCGTTTAAATTACTCACCAACTGCGAAGAAAATTTACAAAATTTCGCATATGTAAATCTGATGTCATTGAAAAATCGTTGGTCAAATCCATGTCAATGCCCTCAATTTAACGGTATCAAGGGGCACTATCCTTGTACCGTTTCGACATGACAAATAACCTTTTTGAACCAAGACCCTTGATGGAATTACGTAAACATTCGTTCAATCTTTCATCGAATATAATACTCAAAAAAATATTATTTCCTCTCTTCATTTCTAGTTCTATGAATTTGGTTTCATATTCTTCTTCATTTGAAAGATGCTATAGTTGATTATGATGGCATCCGAGACGAAATGTAGAATATTTGAAAATTATTTCCCACATTAATAGACATTAGTACCTATATTAATTCCATCACAAATTTATCATATTTTTATAACCATATTGAACACGTATTGAAAAGATTACTTCAAGTCGTATTCGCTCATCGTTATTAAAAGTTATATAGGTATAACATTGTAAAAGTATCTATACGTTTACTCGTTTAAAAATATTCCTGATGTAATTCATCCATCATCCTCGTACGTATAATGTAATTGTTATTCTCATACATGCGATTTGGCTAGAGGCATTTTTTGCCCAGCTCGTTTCTCTCGTCGCGATTCGCGAGCCATAAAACGTAAAGAAATTGTAATTTTTTTCAGTAGGTGTGAAGCGTGTATTGCTTATTGGCGTACGTGAGATTTGTCTTTAATTACATCGCGATAAAATAAGCACCCAACGTAGGTCTGTAGGTATAATGTTTCATTTTTTGAAGTTTAACTTTATATGGATGGAGTTATCGTCGAATGTCGATGATCTCATCGCACGCATTACCGAGTTATTTGAGAAATTATATTAAAATGACGTTATAACGTATAATTTCATCTCAGTTTTAGTAGGTATAGAATGATGTCAATCGGTATTTTTATTCGACCTAAGAGATAATTCATCGAATTTGCCATAATTGCCTACCAGTCTAATAAGACGACCGCGAAGAACGCGGAGATGATGTTAATACGAGTAGAGTCGTTGGTTCGAAATTTTTTTATTCAAATTTTTGGAAAAAACCAGTTAACACGTATTTATAATTTTTCGTCGGGTTTATTTTAACGTCTTACGAATGGTCTTGAATTTATTCCATGTGCTAGTGTAAAATTCGCGATTGAATTTTGTGGATGTTTCGGATATGAAAATTTTTTGATGAAACTTTTTACAAATTGAGTATTTTAATTTTTAATTTTTTTTTCTGATTGTTTCGAAAGAAATTATGCTGTTTAAAAGGTACGTACTCGTGTTTGTGTGGTGGATATTTTGTATTTTTGTTCTGAAATTGGTGGTTCAGTGGACGCGAAAGGGATAATGGAGGTCTTTTCAAATTTATGGTTGATGCTGCTCATCTACTTCGGAGGTTCTAAGATTTAAAAAAAATGAAATTATTTTTGTAAATTATACATTTCTTTTCGGAAGAAGAGGGGTCCATTCGGAATAATCGGTTCATAAATTGCCTTAAAAACATTTTTGATTTTTTTTTTCTAAATTACAATTAGGTACCATGATTTTTTATGAAGTCTCGAACGGAAAAAATTCAAGAATGACACGAGAAGATGATCACACTGCAATTTTCTAGATTTAAAATGCAAATTTTTCAATTTTTTGGGAAATTAGTTAATTCTTGACTTGGATGATTTTTTTTTAATTTTCTACTTTATTGATCGTTGATGTTGATGATTTCTCGTTCGATTTAAAATCAAAAATTTTGAATTTTCAGTTTTGATTTTCAGAAAAATATTTTATTGTGAGTCGAATATTTTCTCAACCAAGAAGTGAGGAGATGGGTCGGGTGAAAATATACCTTGTTTAATGGGGGGGGGGGGAGAGATGATCATTTGATCTATAAATTATAGATTCTTAAAAATTTTCGTGGATGGTTGGTAAGGGTTTATGAATAGAAAAGTGGGGTGGGAAGATTTTTGAAATTCTCTTTGATTTCACAGAACTCGTAGTTCTTTTACATTAATGAATGAAAAAAAAATTGATGATAATTTAAGTATTAATTTTTTTGATGCTTTATAAATTAAATAAAAAAATTCGTTTCTTCATTTTTTTGAGGAAATTATCAAATTAGCTTAAAATGATTCGCTTAATTTTGACCTCAAAATGTGAAGTAATAAACCCATATTTTATTTAGTAAAAAGTTTTAGGGGGTTGATTAATGAATTACTCTCTAAAATTCGAAAAGGTGTTGACCTTTTGACGAATTTTTTTATTTTTGTGTTTGTAGCTTTGCTTATATTTGTTTTAAGATAAAAATACTTCCGGGGTTTTCAACCATCACTGGACTTTTTGTTATGAAACCAAAAAAAAACAATGAGCAAAAAATTCTGAAAAAAAAAAAATAAAAAAATTGAAAAGAAATTTTTTTAATTTTCATACAAATTAGTAGAAATTTCGTTATAAAGGTCAAAAAAACTGTAACAAGTATCGGAAAATCTCGTGAAAAGTGTGAAAAAATTCCTAAAAATCGTTGAAAAATGTTATAAAACTGCCTGAAATGCTATAAAAAAATTTCAGTATACAAAAATTTTTATAAAAATTATTAAAAATTACAAAAAATTGACAAAAACTGAAAAAACTTTGAAAATGTGAAAATTTTAGGAGGTTTTGTGAAATTTTCGACAGATTTCTAAATTTTTCGACCTTTTTTACAATCTTTTGACTGATTCTTATAAAAATTTTGATAAGTATAACAACATTTTCGACGATTTTTATAATTTTTGGTCGGTTTTTTTCATAATATTTCGAATGATTTTTATGAAAATTTTACAGTTTTCGTGTTTTTTCCCTATTTTGACGATATTTTTATCAATTTATGTGACAAATTAAATAATTTTGAAAACTTTTTCGAAAATTTTCAAAGTGTTTAGATTTTCTAATATTTTGAATAATTTTTGTGAAAATTTTACAGTTTTTACGAGACTTTCGACCGTTTTCATGATTTTTTTGATCTTTTCCATGGATATTTTCACCAATTTTTATGGCAATTTCAATCATTTTCATGACATTTTCATCAGGTTTCATGATTTTTTGGCAATTTTTACAATATTTGGCCTGATTTTTATGAAATTTTAAACGTTTTTAACAAAATTTTCGACAATTTTCATGATTTTTTGAATGTTTCGTCAAAATTTATGAAAATTGACGTTTGATTGGTTATTTTTTGTTTACTTTTTTTTAATGAAAAATGGTTATCAAAGTTTTTTTTTTTGAGAAGACTTCAGGATGCCTGATTTTTCGAAAAAAATTAGCTCTTCCTTTGATAAATTGGCTAAGGATAGGGCTGGCGGCTAAAAGTTGAATAATCTCCCCTCCCCCCCCTGCCCAAATAATGACGAAATCGTATTTTTTTTGTCTAAAAATTTCTTTTATTCAAAAAATTTGAAAAAATAAGTATTTGGAGTCGAAAAAATTTAATAATTTTTAGCTTTTTTTCTAAGCATAATGCCAATATCACGGTTCTTATCTGATTAATGTGTTATCTCTTTCAATAATATTTGAAAATTTCTTTCGAATGATACGTGCGAGTAATATGAAGCAATTTTCTGAGAAATTTTTCAATCATTTTTCTAACGATTACATAATTGGAATTATTTATAAAATTTTTCAATGAATTTAACGCAATCAAAATTTTAGATTTCCTTTAAAATTCAAAATTTTCAATCGTATACCAGTTTTAATCATCAATTTCGAATAAATCTCATTTTAAATTTCTCAGCTACTGATCCGCTTTAGTTGAATTCCTGAAAGCATATTCTTAGTATGATTTCAGCTTAATTCTAGGTCACTACCTCGATCATATCCGTTTTCAGCGACGAAATTTTAATTAAGAAATGGGTACTACCTATGACGAATAACGAATCCCTCCGTTAGACGAATTTTTTGTCGAAACAGCTATAATTTCACACTACGTATAGCATGTTCTAGCTCAGCTGATTTCTCAGATAGGAATTGCAATTATTTGCGAAAAAAAATAGGTGCTCGAAAAACACACTCATTAGCTATAATTATTCCAGTCATGTGTAATATTTCCACCTGTGAATCATCGTAAAGATAGAATATGCTGACTACGGTTCGATTTTCGAACAAATCTTTTTTTTTCATATAGAGGTGTATCGTGTATTACGCACACGTTGTTTCCCAAACCGTTTATTTGTAAAAAAAAATCCACTTTCCTTATACGATGGCTGGGCATATTACGCGTTAAAATAAATTTAAATGAAAAGAAGCCGATTTGCAGCCGTTCGCGTTCGTGGTAACCTTAATAAATTACATGGAAAGATCGCGTATTAGCGGCTAATCATGCCCACGCTTCGGGTTTCACTTGATTTTATTTCATTTATTTTGCATCTGCGAACGAGCTCCAAATAGGCAAAGATGACTTAAAGGTGGACGAGAAGGCTGAGTTGTACGAACTATACGAAGGAAGAAACGAGCTTGTGGATGTCCTTCGATAAAACGTCAGGCGAATTTACGTGTATGAACGAAGGAGTCGTATAGGAATTATTAAGGAATTAATTATGTGGGATGATTTGAAAAGAATTGGGTGGAAAATTACACGGTCCAGAAGTAAACAATTGATTGAAAAATTTACATTGTAGGAAGAGGTTTCTCAACCGAGAGTATCGATGTGTTTTCAGGGTATAATGTTGTCGAGTTTTATGGCCGAAACGAGGTGAATGTAAATTATCCTGTCCACTTGTTCTTAAGCGAACGGAAATCGTTCGTTATTTATTTTGTACTCGTATATTTTATCCGCTTATCGAGTGTTTTTTGTTTTATTTTATGATTTTTTTTTTTCTTTTGCAGAGAAGTACAATGTGCGTGGAACGCAGTGTTGGGTCCTGCGGCGAGTGTAGTGCCGGCAGAAAAAATCACCAAGTTGTTTAATCATCTGGAAATTTACCCGAACAACGTCCAAGGTAATTATTTTCATCTGAGATGTTCGTATTTACCCATTTACGTTCGAAATGACAAATCAATGGAAAGATATGCAAATTAGTTATTTTTTAGACTGATTTTTTTGCGTGATTTTTGCAAGGAATGGGGTCCCAGGACGTCTGGTCCTCTCTAGAAAGCTGAAATATTGTAAGGAAAACTCTCCGTCATTTCCGTACTACCCATGAAACGAATATGCTTTTGCCCATTGAATTTTTCAAGTCCATAAAGTCGTGATATTTGAAATTTTCTTGAAATTTTCCGAGTCCAAAAAGTCATTAGAATTCTGCAAAATTTTCCAACTCCAAAAAAGTCAGACAAAAAAGCTAAAAGTCATTGTGACGGATTTTTATGAGTGAATTTCGTAAAGAAACTTTTTTGATAAATTTTCGAAACCCAATTCCAAGTACAAAAAGTCAGTAGAAATCTGAAAATTTTTCCAAAGTCAAAAAAGTCCGACAAAATGTCTAAAATTCAGCCTTAGGTAAAAAGCTATCTGATTTGAACTTTTTTGAAATTTTTTAAGGCCACAAAGTTGAAATTTTCCAAGTATAAAAATTCATTTGACTTCTTGAAAATTTTCTCAGTTCAAAAAAGTCTGACAAAATGTCTGAAAATCAGCGTAATATCTGAAATTTTCCAAATCCAAGAAGTCTGCCCGACAAAATATCAGAAATTTACCCTAATTTCTAAAATTTTCCAAGTTCAAAAAGTTTAAATTATTTTTCTGACAAAATGTAGGTCCAAAAAGTCGATGAAAATCTGAAAATTTTTCCAAGTTCAAAAAGTCAAAATTGTTTGTCTGACAAAATTATAAAATTATGAAATATCAGTTTTTGAATCGATAAATTGCCTTATTTTGACAAAATAATGGATATTTTTTTAAAGTTTTGCATAAAATTGAATTTTAACCCCCCCCCCCCCTCCACATCATTCCTTGAAATTGATCGACAACTGGGCTACTTTACTGAAGTGAAAAACTCGATTAACAATTGTGAGTTGGCAAGAAAAAATTAATCATTTTTCAAATTAGGTTTCAATTTGCTCTATTTTTGGATCATTCAAATTTATCGGGGTTTGAAAGATGGCACAGTGCTGCTGATTTTAACAATTTTTTCCACTAATACCTCTTTTCCACAATTTTCAAGTTCATCAAGATGTTTAGCTTGTTTCTTTCTTTCTTGATGGTTGATACTGCGGAATCAGTAGTAGTCGTCGTTGTCGTATCATGTTCAGACATATCGTCGTCATTTTCGTCGTTATGGAGAGATTTGAGAATAAATCGTCTTCCATTTTGCTGGCATTTTTGTTTATATCCGGTCCGAGGGACCATGAAAGATTTCTTAGTTGAGAAATGGACTGTATGAGTATAAGTTTATTACAAGAGCTATTTTACAAGTACGATGCCGGACGTAGATATATTTCTTATTACTAGGTAACGTGTAAAAAATATCGTAATTTTATCAACCTCGGGTTTCTTCGCAAAATTAAATTTTTTTGAAAAGAATTTGTCTATTTTTCATCATTTTAAATTCATTAATTGAACTAGAGCTAGAGGTCCTACGATGAAAGATGAATTGAGGCAAAATTGTGGAGTATAAAATTTCCTTTCTTTATCGAGCATTTAGTTTTTTCCTGTAGGAGGAGAGGGTGGTTAATTTTCGAGATATCTACAATGAAAAATTTGAGTTGAATTAGCTAATTTTTGGTAAATATATCTCGAAAAAAACTAATCATTATACGTATAAATGAAATTTCATGCTCTACAATTTTGTTTCTATTGATTTTTTTCATAGGAAACTTGGTTCGTTCATAAAATGAGCTTTTAATATCAAAAATTGTAGAAAAAAATCATTCTGTGGAAAATCCTTGGAGAAAATCAATAACATTTTTGAATTCTACGAAACAACTTTCAAAAAGTTTCAAAATGCAGGACTTTGTTATTGATTATTTTAATTTTTCAAAGAATTGGAGGTTCGGAAAATGGTCGAAAATGGGAATTTTTTTGCTCTCGTTTTCTTAAATTTTTTGGAAAAAATTTGCAAAGTTTCCTATTTGATTGAATTTTCCAAAATTCTTCAATTGAAAAATATGTATTTTAGAAGATTGAATTGAAATATTGATGAACGAAATTGAATTTATAAACAAGTGGTTTTGTCGTTGGCCAGAAATAGAATCAATATTATCAAATTCGTCGATAAATGGATCGATTTTCGAATTTACAATTTTAATTTTAAAAAAGGAATGAAATTTTTATTTAAATTTATTAGATTAACTAAAGTTTAAGCAAAGATGATAAAAAAAATTCGACTTTTTGTCTTAATTTAAAGTTTGTTGATTTAAGTGAGAGGAAGAGAAAAGGGGCAGATAAAATTCATTACTGATTCCTTCAGAACTCATTTGATCGATGGATTCGGAAATTTTTGACCAATTAATCTGATCGTGAAGAGGGGCATATCATATTTAAGTACCTCTTTATTACAAGCACGTACCTATTTTTTATAGTTTTTTTTACCATTTATGACGAGCTAATGGAAAATTTTCTGAAACATTGAACTCACTTTTTTTGCTGATTTTTTTTTTCGTTTAATGCAATTATGTAAGAAGATGTTTAAATTGTAATTTTAATTTCAATTTTTACCTTGAAGAATTTTATGCCGCGTAGATTTTTTTGTAGGAATTTTTTTTCAGATTTCATGTTTCTCGGTTTTTTATTATTATTTTGAAAACTATTTGCTTTTTGGGCCAATTTTCAATTTTCACCTTTTGAAAATTTGAACTTTACAAAAATTATAAAGATAATCAGGTTTTTGGTTTTCGAAAGAAATGTTCGATTTTTTCGCTTAAATATCATTATCTCGTTTGTGAGAAAAATTTGAAATTCAACTCTTAAAATAATGACCGCATAAAAAATCACAGTAAAATATTTCAATTTGATTTTTTTGGCAGAAATTCGAACTAAATAATCAAGTGTTTTAATGTAATTGACCTTGAGATCAAGTAATTCATAAAAATTATCTGCAGACCAGCGAATGAAATAACTTCGAAGTATTGACATTGTAAAATTTATTAGTTATTATGCATTGAAGTGATTTAGGTGGAAAGAAGAAAGTGAGAGAGGGGAGTTGGGGGCTAAAAATTCAATTTCAAAATTGATTCCTGTTCAAGTATTCATCTCCATTTTTGAAAGGGATATTACCAGCGAATCTTGGTAAATAAAAATAGAAAAAACGCCTAATTTTTATACCATAATAGGGAATTCCATCCTTGGACATGTTTTCTTATTGATCATCGCGGATTCGAAATTGCATAATACTAGATATGATTACTGATTACTCATTATATGTCTATGCCACACACGACTTATCTGTGTATTTACCAGTATGATTATTTATTTAAAAGACAGCGTAATTCTTCATTATGTCATATTTGCAATTTTTCCACTATCGTCTCAAGTTTACCACTCGCCTTTCCAATGGGAAACATTTCGATCCTATTTGAAAAACACTCGATATAATAACCGCAAATATTTCAAATGGTGAAGCAATAATCGCTATAAGGTATTACCTGGTGGCGTTCATCGAACAAACAATTTTTTAATTTTTTTTTTCATTGGTAGCCCAATCGAAACATAATATGATGCAATAATCATAATTATACTCGTAGAAATTAATATGGTGGCAAAAGTTGAAAAAATGATTTATTTTCGTATTTGGAAAAAATTATCCAAAAATCTTTATAAACACGTTTTCGCGAGATTTTTGAATAAATTCCAGAATATATGGCGAAATAATTCGCTATGTAATAAAAAATTTCATGAACCGAGAAATAATGTTATGTCACCGCTACTTCTAATATCGCTTATCAATGAATAATCAGCTGATTAAGTTTTCAAGGTGAATCACGTCATCGTTCCCAAATGACCTGACAGGATGAAAAATCGACCGATGAATTTCTTGCTCTAACTTCTCTCTTTTCTCGAACTCGACCTGAAAGAAATGCATCTTCCCTATTTAAAGTAGAGAATTAGCATGATTGTGAAATTTTTGTCGCAGAAAATGGCCAATTTTCGTAAAAATCCAGGCGTTTGTATGCATTTACCTTCTTCTTTGAAAAATAGCTTCTCACCACTGCAAAATGGAAAGAAAATTGTGGAACAAAAATTGACGAATTTTTAATTTTTTGTAACTTTCGTTTCAAGCTTTTTGTCGTGACGTGATTTTTTATTGCTGCGTGATTTTTTTGAGGACACCCGAGTGAAAAAATTTGCTAAATTGACGATACGAAAAAAAGTTTCGAACAAAAGTTGTAGAACGTTGGAAATCTGTCATTTTTTATTTTATAATTTTGATGCAAATATTTTAAATAGCACAAAAAAACGAAAATACTAAAACCACAAATTTTAGTTTAATGAGTAAATCATGGGAAAATATGACAAATAATGACCAATTTTTTTTCAAAAAAAATAAAAAAAATAAAAGTGATTAATTTTAGCACAAAATGCATCATTTTTTTGGTATAAATACATCACATTTTGCAAAATGAAATGTTCTGAAAAAAAATTCAAATTGACATTTTGTGACAATTTTGCTAAGCAGAAGTTGACAATTTTTTTGTAGCACAACTTGTAAATCCTTTTTTCAAAGATTTTTGTCAAAAAACTATTTTTTAACTTTTCTTAAAACATTATTTTTTTACAATTTTTCAAGAAACTTATTTCTTCAGAATTTTCTCAATGAATTTTTTCTCTCGAAGAATTTTACACCAAAGAAAATTTTAGAACTTGAATAATGGAATTTTTAAGAGTTTTTCGACACAATATTTTTCCAAAAAAATTATTTTCACTATTTTTTTTTCTGGTTGATTTTTTTATTAGAGAATTTTGTTGTGAAATTTTTTTATTTTTTTGTAAGATTATTTCTGAATGTATTATTTTTCAACATTTTTTGACAACATTTTTTTTATAGAATTTTTTTAAAATGAAAAAACTTTTTGACTCGTAGGTATACGATGTTTTTCCAAAATTTTGAAACATTGTCAAAAAAATCCTGAAAATTTTTGAAAATGCTGTGAAAATTATTGAAATCGTCATAAAAATTCGCAAAAATAGAAAAATGATTGAAAAATCACAAATTGAAAACAAAGTTCTAAGAATTGTTGACATTTTTATTCAAAATCATCAAAAAATATAAAAATCGTCGAAAATGTTAAAATTGCCACTATTTTCACAACAATTTCTAAAAATTTCTAAAACAAAAAAACATTGAAATTGTTGAGATTTCCATAAAAATTATTTAAAATATTATTAAAATGGTCAAAAGATCATAAAATCTGTAAAAAAAATTCGGGTAAATCAGTATAAACTTTGTTAAAAAAGTCAAAAAAGTCATAAAAAGTATCAAATAACCCTTGAAAATTTTCGAATATTTTTTTAAATCGTTGAAAAATGTTGTAAAAGTGGTTGAAATGACATAAAAAACGTTGCACTTTTCACAAATTTTCATAAAAATCAGTAAAAGAAACGAACAAATTCTAGGAATTCTTAGGAGATTTTCGACGAATTTCACGATTTTTTCATCGTTTTTACAATATTTATAATCTCATGATGACGATGATTTGATTGATGAGGATCATATTATAATGGTAATGATTTCGTGAGAATTTCAAGATGGCGATGATTTAATGAGAATTTTAAGATAATGAAGATTTGATGGGGTTATTAAGATGGTGACGATTTGATGTGAATCTCAATATGGCAAAAAAAAATAAAAAATTGCAATCTTACCTCTGTTTTTGGATGAAATTGATTATTTTCTGCGACACCAATTTCACGACTGTGCCACTTTTCTACTTTTAAAGGGGAAAGTAATGATTGATTCGAGTTAGTGATAGCAATCATACCCGTACTCCTTCATGTGCAGAAATAGGAGCATTCCCACTTCTAAAACCGTCTCCTACGTGCTTCCTAAGGAAAATTTTTGTTTGATTTTTTTTCACGAATTGATTATTTTCGATTTTGGAAAATTTTATTATAAAAAGAGTTGAAAAAAATTCAAGTTTCTGAATTTTGCTGAAATTGCAATTTATGAGAGACATCGACTTGAAACAAAGCCCAGAAGTAATTTTTAGGGCCCTACATTATCTTGCAGGAGGTTGTGAGTTCCCAAAATAGCGTCATTTGTGTATACCAAAATTGGAAAAAATGAACGAATTTGGTCTAAATGTAGGTTGATGGTGTATTTAGGTGTCATTGATGATGTATTGCAAGAAAAAAAAATTTCAACCAGAAATGACTCATTTTAGGGGGGAAAATGGATGAAAAAATCGATTTTTTGCATTTTTGAAGATGACTTACCACGATAACAAGTTCTACGAAAATATGAGGTTGCATATCCAGACTAGCTACACAATATATATTTTTTTCAGAATTGCACCTCTGATAGGGGTTACCAAAATGGCCGTTAGAAAGCTTAAAATGTCGATTTGACCTTGAAAAAGTGCTCGAAATTGTCTTTAAAAAATTCCATAGATTATCCATGACACCGTCTATCCCTGCAAGTTTGAAAAAATTCGGCTGCTGTCAAAAATTGAAATTTTTAACGAAAATCCACGATTAACCCCCGAAGAGGTTAGGGGTGACAATCGAGCTAAAAATGCTGTCACGGGGGTTAACCTCCTCTCAATAATTTCAAATTTGGTGCTCATGGCCAAAACACCCCTATTAATGATAAAATAAAATATAGAAGACAATTCGCTGTAATATATCGACAAACTGTTGCTCAAAGCGCATCTTCGCTACACAGACGCCAAAGAAACGAAATCAGACTGACCCACGTCCCAAACCCAGACTTCCCATCGCCATATTGATGACTAAATGGATATTCGAGACGAGACCCCATCTTGAAATCCAGTCGACATTTGAAAAAGGCTTACTTCAGTATTCTCGCATAATTTGTAAACCGAGCCTTCGCTTGTGAACCATATTTCGAGCTTTTTAATTTCACACGTGCGTTATTCGTTCGAAAAATGACGTCATATTGCGTGCCATGGTTTTAATTCAATACGCCAGCCATTGTGAATCGATGAGAGAATATCAAATGTAGACTGCCAACGTGGCGTCGTCAGTCTCAGGTTTTTCTGTTCGGTTACGAGGTTTGTAATCGTATTTTTCTCATTTCAGTTCATGAAATGCTGCAATGTGCCCAAAAATGCGCCGGTCGAAATTCATCCAAGTATTTGACTTTTGCGGAATTCTGCATTTTCGCCACTGAGCTCAAGAAATCTATTCATAGCAGGTTAGTCGAAGCAATCGCATATTTGTAATTTTACGATCTACGATTAGCTATCGAATAATTACTCGTACGATAACGATTCAGCAGTACCTACGTAGAAGGAAACTATTTAGGAGGCAAATCTGTCGGAAAATTATGTTAATGATACGTACGATTGGCTATAAGTACCCTACGTACGTTGTATACCTATCTGAAAATTCTTAAATGGAAAGTATCTATCGTTCGATTAAAAAATCAACCGATTAGATTTTATGGCCTTAAATTACAATTCGACAACGAGTACGAAACGTTGGAAAAATAATAATAAATAAGACGAGCTGCGAATATAACGGTATTTATTCGTGCAATTAAGATGGTATTTATTTGGGCAAACCTTGACCTTATGATGTAGATGAAAGTGTAAAGAAAATACGAGTTTTTTTATTCGTCGAAAGTGATATGCAAATAATTGTTGACAAATACGTATATACGTAGCTCGGCGAGGCGTGTGCATTCGATACTTATATAATATTTTGGTATTTGATGGAAAATAATGGCGAACTCGATGTTGTTTGGAACGCCTGCTAGAGGATTTGTTTGTAAACAATACGTTTTGTTTAATGATTAATACGAGGCGCTCTCGAGTCATCTTCGACGATGATATTTGACTTGAAATCTCGTGTCTTTGAAGAGTTGCCAATTTAATTAACGAATGTTGACGTTCTTCTCGTTTCGTTATGTCATATCGACGAATGTGTTTTTTTTCTCGGTTATTTAATTCGGTGTTTGATTAGATGACTTAACGATAATACTCGGTGTACGATTAATCGTTATTTTGAACTGTAAATTCGCTGACGTTGGCGTCTAGGCGAGGACTCGGTTGTGATTTATTAACGGATGTGGCGTGCAAGGGCTAGAAATTGGTCGATGTTTTGTGCTGTTGGTGTTTTCGAGATGACTTTGTCACGATGCTGAGATTTTCTATAAATTCTAAAATTAAATCCGAACGAAGGATTTTGCTCGAAGGGCGAATTCTATAATTGGGCGGTGTTGACGGGAGTGAAAAATTGATGGGTTTGTTTTTCGAGGGGTTCGATTCTAGGAATTTTTTCGAGGTGATCGGAGATTGAAATATTTCGCTTTTTGTACTTTTAAAAGTGATTTCTCAGGCGAATTGAATATCAAAGTTGAAGCGATCATGTGCTTCATGAAGATTGCAGTCGAATTACAATCCAGAATTAAAAGGTTGATAATTTTAAAGCATTTTATCATTTATAGTTTAAAGTCCAACTGGCAAAAAGTGCTCTAAAAATCGAATTTGGCTGACTTTTTTGCGGCCCAAAAAATTCAGTTGGCTTTTTGTAGGTATAGGTCCAACATTGCAGACGTAGTGGCACAATGAGGGGCTGGAGCCTAAAAACCACCAATTTTCAAAATGACTCCGGGCCAAAAAATATTTTTATAGCTTGGTAACGGACACTTCCCTCACTCCGAATATATGTTTACTTCATGTGGCCAGTGGCACAATGGGGCGCTAGTGCCCCCTAAATGCGATTTTTAGCCAAATTTGGC
>FIZU01036951.1:0-12557 GCA_900064475.1 Pseudococcus longispinus
TTTTTTGTCAATATTGTAATTTTTTGGTCCAAACTGTTATTTTTGGTCAAAATTGTGATTTTTGGGTCGAAATTGTCATTTCAAAGTGAAAATTGTCATTTTTGGTTAAAATAATTATTTTTCGTAAATTGTAAGTTTTTTTGTCCAACTTGTGAATATTTTAGTGAAAATTATCATTTCAACGTAAAAATCATTTTAGGCTTTTTCAGAAATGTCATCAAGAAAAATATTACCTAGCGTTGCATATTCAAAATTTTTAGAAATTTCATAAAGTCTGACAAAATGTCTGCGTGACAGGCAGACAGACCATCAGTCAGAGCTGACATTTTTCCTTACTCTGACTTTTAGATATTTCAATTTGCAAATTGACTTTCCAAAAAAATGTCAGCGTCAGATAAAGTCAGACAATGTCTAAAATTCGAAAAAATCAATAAATGTAGCCTGTAGCTAACTCCCTTAAATCAATTTTATGTGCGGTACCGTTCGTGCTGCAAAGGAACAAATTTTAGATTTTGAAAAAAATTGTTTCTAAACGAGATCCAGAAATATAAAAAAATAACTTACTTGTTATTGGCTCCTTCCTCGGACAGATGGATATAATTGTGATGATTGATGATATTTATTGAAGTACAATTTTCATTCCATATCTGAAATTTTCAGAAAAATTTGAATCTCTGAATTTTTTCAAGACCAAAAAATCATCTGGCGTAAGAGAATCTGGGGAATCCTTGGAAATTATTTGTAATCTCACATAAAATCACATTCTTTCTTGCCACCCCTCTCCCGCGAGTAACTGTCTGACCACGCCATTGATAAATTCAATTTATTTCACTATTTTAGCATAGGCTTTTGCGATGACCAAACCTGCGAAAAAATTTACGAAATTCCGTTACGCTGACTTTTAGACATTTTATCAGACTTTTTTGCACTTGAAAAATTTCTCAGATTTCCACTGGCTTTTTGAACTTGAAAAATTGCAGGAATGATACCTAATTATTTTTATTAGAAGAAGTCGTCAAAATATCTAAAATAATGTGAAAATATCTGAAAATTTGATTAAACATTGTAATTGTCAAGAATTTCATAAAAATCATCGAGAATGTTGCCAAAATTGTTGAAAAGTCGTAAAAAATGCCTGAAACTGTGTAAAAATCGTCAAAAATCTCCTAAAAATTATTGAAAATGCTGAAAAATTTGTGAAAAAGTCGTGACCAGTGCGTGAAATGGTGTGTAAACTTTCAAAATTTTAATAAAAATTACTGAAAATTTTGAAAAAGTCGTGAAAGTTGTCCATAAAGTTATTAAAATTGTTCAAAATTTCATAAAAATCGTAGAACATGGTTACAAAAGTTTTGAAAATTGTCCGAAAATACTGTAAAATTCGTGAAAAGTCGTGAAAATTGAATAAATTGTTGTAAAAATCATTTAAAAGTTGCGGAAAAGTCGCGGAAAATGTGTAAAACGGTGTACAAATAATCAAAATTTCATAAAATTCATTGAAAATGTTGCAAAAGTTGTGAAAAAGTCGTAAAATTTGTCTAAAATGTTTTAAAAATCATTGAAAATTTGTGAAAAAGTCTTGAAAAATGCCTGAAGTAGTGTAAAAATTATCCAAAATTACACATTTTTCACGACTTTTTCACAAATTTTACGACTTTTTCACAACTTTTGCAACATTTTCAATGAATTTTATGAAATTTTGATTATTTGTACGCTGTTTTACACATTTTCACGACTTTTTCACTAATTTTTCAACATTTTCAATATGATTTTCATGAAGCTTTGAATAACTGCTACAACTTTTTGGCCAATTTTCTTCTTTTTTCACAACTTTTCCAAAATTTTCAGTGACTTTTATGAAATTTTCAACATTTATACACCTTTTCACGCATTTTCACGACTTTTTTAAAAACAATTTTAATAATTTTTTAATGAAATTTTGAACATGGCTTCTTTTAATGTACCTGGCACAATTTTTCTTGAAATCACGAATTCTTGATGAGCTGTCTTTGTAAAATCAGCATGTCAGAATCTCTAAAATTTTCCAAGTCCTAAAATTCATCTCTCCGTGCGATATTCGCTTGAAAAAAAAAATAAGGAAACATTTCTCATAAATTCGAATGTTTATGGTTCTTTCCCCCTCCTTCGCGTAAAATATCTCGTTAGATTTGCGTCTAATTTACTTTCTCATAATATTGCTTTTTTATCACGCTCTCGAGTGTAATTCGCGTTGGAAAACACGAATTAAAAAATTCCACTCATTTGCCGCATTAGAAAAATTTACGCTTTGTAACAAAGACATGTAAATAAATAGAAGACGAAGTAGATGAAAAAAAAAGACGTGAAATTTGGCACCCTGGATACCATACTATATGTTTAACTAAATAACCATTCTGTACGAAAATGTCGCCCGCCTTGCCTTTGGCTATAAATGTTCATCCTCATACCGTGTGGTTATTATTTTGGAAACAGATTATCGCCTATTTAAGAGTAAACGGATAATCAATAGGTACCTGTGCCGGGCGTGCGATGATGAATTATATACCTTAAAACTTTGAAAGAAGACGAGAACTAGTTTGAATTAGAAATACTCTATAAGAAAACAACACAATACGGGCGAATCGTTGGTAATTATTGTGGCTGGACGATTCGACATTTTCAAGGTAATTAGAATAAACCTGACGGACATTTGTGTGTCTCGAGTTATTTGGAGATGCGAGATGGAGAAGTGTGGAATAATTACGGTGGGTTTAAGGTTTGATTTTTTCAAAGATTCGAGTTTTTTTCGGTTTGCTGTAGACGAGGACGCGTTTGATTGAAATTTCCAGGTAATGGCGTGATAGTTCATTCAAATTTTTGTATCTGTGAGTAACAATGTAGCGGCGTCGTATGTGTTGTGTCGTGATAGAGAATTGTGTTGGTATACCGATCGTATGTGTGCAGTGGGGGATGTGCTAGGTGTATGGCTTTCGTATCAGAAAAATCAATTATTTGATTTAGAGCCTTTGGCGCCGAACAGAGTCGATCGATTTGCATTTTTTCGAATTGATATGTGCGGCTACATGAAGGTAGGAGGTTGTTGGTTGGAATGATGTACTTTTAAAAAAGGTGTTGAGGACATTGAGTTGTAAGGAAATTGCAGACGAAACGTTGTTGAGTGTTTTATTGGCGAGAGTGAGAAAGAATTACTTACATCAGCATCGCTATGTTGACAGTTGATATAGCTTTAGTACACAAATATTGGGAAAAAGAACTTGAATAGATCCACTCTTCAAGCGGACATATTGGTACATAGATAAGTATGTCTTTTTAAAATTTAGAAGTTTTCAAAAGTATAACAAAAAATTAGAAAAATTATGCAGAGTTAGAGAACATTTCGTGACTCAAAAACTTTCATCGGCTTTGAGATTATTTTGTCAGAGATTATAACATTGTTTTCAAAAGTCTAACGAAATGTTATAATGTCCGAAAAATTAATCTAAAAGTCAAATTTTGAAACAACGTGAATTTTTTTAAGTCCAAAAAGTCCAAAATTTCTGAAAATTTACAAGTCCAAAAAGTCATTTGGGTAAGAAAATGTATAAGTTTTCAAAAGGTCCATAAAATATTGAAAATTTGAAAAAAAAAGTTGAAAAAATTGATGAGAAGTTCCAAGCTAATAATGTAAAAAAAAAGTGATTTTCTTTGTGTTGATACTGGTTCTTCTGAAAAGTGTAGAAAACCTGAAGCAGGATGAGTGATTAGACGAAATGAAAAAAAAATTATTCCACCAATGCGATCAAAGGAGTTACGTGTATATAACTCATTTCTTCTTATTTTTTTTATCAAATCACCATATATTTTTTAGCCCTCATTTTCAGCTAAAAAAGAGTTTTTTGTTTTAATCGAAAACTCTCGATAAGTAGCTAAATTAACCAAAATTTGTTAAAATGCTCAATTTTTGATTTTGGCGTCTCAAATCAAAAAAATCTAAATTGAGATATCAAAATTTCGAAATTTCGTATGCAACCATGAATTTTTGGAAAATTTTCACCTCCTCTTCGATTATGAAAATTGTTGAAATTTTCATGAACGTCTTTAAAAATACAAGAAAAATGGCCGAAAAGTTATGAAAGTTGACGAAAACAGTGTTGAAATTGTCAAAATTTTCGCAAAACTTATTGGTAAAAGTGAAGTATATGCTGTAAAAAAATCATTAAAATCGTCGAAAATGTTGTGAAAATTTCCATGAAAATCATTCAAAATATTTCAAAAACTGTCAAAACATTATAAAAACCACCGTAAATTCCTCTTAAAATTTTTTGAATTTTCGTAAAAATTAGTAAAAATCTCGTTGAAAAGGTCAAAAAATCATACAATGTACTGAAAATATCGTAAAAATTGTGAGTTGAAAATTTTTGCAAAAGTGGTTGAAATGTCATAAAAAACGTTGCAATATTAGCAAATTTTCGTTAAAATATTTTAAAAAATCATGAAAATATCGTAAGAATTGTAGCAGTTCTATGGTTTTGTGATCGTTTTCACACTATTTTAACTTACTTTTGTCAACATTTCGACAATTTTTAAAACATTTTCGACGATTTTCATTACTTTGTCATATTTTCATAGATTTTTTGTAAACATTTCAACAATTTTGACGAGATTTTCCACATTTTTCGTGATTTTGTGGTCAATCATACGCTATTTCCACCGGTTTTTATGGCAATTACGATAATTTTTAGCACTTTTTAAGCAATTTTGTTATTTTGCGTTGCTTTTTATGAAATTTTTTGCCATTTCAACAATTGTCAGAATTTTTTAACCCCTATAAAAGTTTGAGTGGCATGAAAATTTTAACGATTTTCACAATGTCTGAATAATGTACTTTGACAATCTGAAAATTTTCAAGTTCAAAAAGTCATCCTGGCAAACAAAATTTCACAACACCAAAACATGATGCAAAAGTTTTCCCGATCCCTTCCCTCATCCCTCAGAAGACAAATCCATGTCAAAAATTGAATAAAATGACATTTGGTTGGATACTTTTTGATTAATTTATCGATAAAAAATTTATACTACTTTTTTTTTGGAAAAATTCAGTTACGATGCCTGATACACCGATAAAATACTGGCTAACTTGCGAAAATTATCATCGTCTTCCATTTTTGAAAGTCTGCAATTTGTACTCATCTCAAAATTCAACTCCTTCGCGATTTTTCTTCGTTTCTTCGCAACTTAAATCTCTGGTAACACGCATAAAATACGTTTGGAAAATTTCGAGAATACGATGAATTTACCGAGCTATTTAGACAGTCGTTATAACGCTATCCGGTTAATTTTATCGAAGAATCCGTAGGTTTCTTGTAACCAAGATAGCGAAACAGTACAACGCTCCGGCTCGCCGGCGAATATTCACACAAGCTTCGCGTAAATCTAGATTTACGAGCTTATTTCGGCGTGTTTTCACAATTGAACAGAGTTCAAAAATAATGTAATTTCGCCACCGCCGGCGAAATAAAATTATATCATAGCTGAAAAACGTAAAATTATCGCCCAATCCGGGCTATACGTATTGTAGGTATGTCGAGGGCTGCGGAGAGAAACACCCTTAACAGTTTGCAGATTTAGTTATCCTGCTCTTCGTCTTTCTATCTCTTTCTACATTATGTTTTCCCTGTGTGCATGTTGTATCTGCTACTACTCGTAGGTACATTTGTTTTGAAGAACATTTTCACCCGAGTTTGTGTATTATGGAGCCTAAAAAAGGAGAAAAGATTTATTTTACGGTATTAACTTACCACTTAGCTCGGTCTGGCCGCACGCGACGCGCGGTACACACGCCCGATAAGATACGCGTTTTCCCACTCGTAATTTACAATCTATCGTTCGGATGTTCGATTCGCGTTTGTTTTACGATGCTGGGCTGCCGGTTGGTGTATGTACGAAGTGGCTGTACCAAAGTCAAGATAAAAACTGATATATGTTTATCGTTTGTGTATAGACAACGGAGCTAAATACCGTGTTGCGGTGCATCCCTCGTGCTCATGCCGAGGTTTTTTAATAGAAAAAAAAAATTGGGCTTGGTATCTGCAGGGTATTTATACGTACGTATAATATTTCGCGGGTATTGCTTTATTCGATTAGTTTGGTGGTGTTGCGGTCTCGTATGGAACAGTTTTCCCCTCGATTGGAAATTTCTAACCGAATTTGGCCCGCGTATTTGTATCATTGGTGAAATGATCAGTTGCACGAGTTGGGGTGAATAGTATTGGAGTTTTTGGCGAAATTGAAGAGAGGAGGGTAGAGTTGGGTTGAATGGATTCCAGAAGACATGTTCAAGTTCTAGTTCTTCTAGGACGTAATTCGGGTGAAGAGAGATCCCGAGATGAAAACTTTGTGTTTGAACTGGGATAAATTGACTTTACGTATTTATGGTACTCGTACTTGAATCAGTGGTTTGAAGAAAATTTTTTAGCTATTTTTGAATTTTGACTCACGCAGTGTGTTACATAATGCAGGCATCGTAACAGGTTGCTTTTTGAGTAACTTGGTTACTTTTTCCATCCTTGATTACTTCTCTTTACCATTTTCTCCAAAAATTACTCATTTTTTTTTAATTTCGAGTTTGAAAAAATATTTTTAAAAAAATTCAACGTCAATTTATTGAAAAAAAATATATAATTTTTTTCGTTGCAATGTACGGCTAATCCATCTAGACTTTTTAAGAAAAATTGAAAACTTGAAGCAGAAGTAGTTAGAAGTTGAAATCGTCGAGATTTTCATAAAAATCATTTAAAATGTTGTGAAAACGTTCAGTGTCATAAGTAGTTTCAATATTTACAAATTCTCATAAAAATCAGTAAAAATAATGCAGAAATATTCTGAAATCAAGAAAATTTTGGAAAATTCCATCGTTTTTACGAGTCTTTCAATGCATATCATGCTTTTTTTGGCCATTTTTAGATTATTCTTACTGATTAAATTGTAAAAATTTGGCCTATTACAACAATTTCGACGTCTTTCATACATTTTTCATATTTCAAATGATCGTTATGGAAATTTAATCAATTTTTAACGAGATTTCCGACAGTTTTCATGATTTTTTTTTGGCCGTTTTTTGCGATATTTTTACAGATTTTTATGATAACTTCATGATTTTTTACAAAATTTTCGACGCCGTTTTCATTATTTCTGTACTGTTTTTACAATATTTTCACTAATATTTGCATAATTTTAACAATATTTTCGACGATTTTCATAATTTTTTGCTGACTTTTTCCATATTTTAAACAGTTTTTGCGAAAATTGCAACAAATTTTTGCGAGATTTTCGACAGTTTTCATGATCTTGCAGTTATTTTAGCAATATGTGTACCATATTTATGAAACTTTTCACCATTTCAACAACATTTTCAATGATTTTCATAATTTTTGGACCGTTTTTTACAATATTTCTACTGATTTTCATCAATATTTTGACAATTTTTACAACATTTTCGAAGACTTTCATAGTTTTTTGATCATTTTTTCACATTTACAATGATTTTGGTGACACTTTTAACAATGTTTACGAATCTTTTTACCGGTATTCATAGGTTTTTTTTCATCCGTTTTCGGGGTATTTTTGCTAATTTTTATGACAATCTCAACAATTTTTACACTTGACGATTTGCAAGGTTCTCGGACCACTTGTTACAATGTTTTTAATGATTTATGTGAAAATTTCAACAATTTTTACGAGATTTTTTAGCGGTATTTGTGATTTTTTGGCTATTTTCGAGACATTTTCGCTGATTTTTATGTGCATGTCAATTCCACAATTTTCATGATTTTTGACAAAAGCGAAGAATTTCGTGGAATATTTTTGATAGTTTTCATGATTTTGCAGTCATTCTTACGATATGTTCACCAATTTTCATGACAATTTCAAGTGATTTCTCTTTATTTTAAACAATTTTTACATCATTTACACTGATTTTTATGAAATTTTTGACCATTTCAACAACATTTTCTGCAATTTTCATAATATTTTGACTGTTTTTACAGAATTCTCTTCTTAGCTTCTGTAGCTGGCGTATGAAAAAATACAACCCAAAAAATTCCAAAATTATGAAAAAGACAGAAATTTGAAAATCAAATTAATTGAAATGAAACTGAAAAAATTAAAAATCAAAATTGCACCTCACGATGAGAATTGTGCTGATAATTTCGTCTTGTAATTCTATTCTTGAGAAAAGATGGAATACATTTGAATTTGACTGCACTAAAGAGACCTTCAACAGGAGAATAGACTTGGTGAAAGTACAAAAAGGTAGAAATACCTCTAACTTCTGTGGTTATACTGTGAATCGTCGCAATTCCAGTGATGTTTAAAAAGTACCCAACTGATTTTTGATTGATCGTTCTCCATTAATGAATTTTTGATTACTTCCTTCCACCATTCTGGGATACTGGGTTTTTGGCAGTACATTTGTTTGTTATCCGTTTAGCATATGCTTATTACTTTTGCTATGGGGAGTGAACTCGTGGAAAATTCTGTCACGAAAATCCGTGACCAAATTCCGTCACGAAATTGTGTAACAAAATTGTGTAACGCTGACTTTTAGACATAATGTCAGACTTTTTCGGACTTGGAATATTCTTAGATTTTCATTGACTTTTAGACATTACGTCAGATCTTTTTGGAATTGGAAAAAAAATTTTAATCCGCAAAAGCATATCCTATGTTTTATAGTTTCATGGGTAGTATGGAAATGACGGGGACTTTTTTTCGGGGGTATTTTTACTTCGTCGGGCTCTTTATAAAGAACATCAAGGCGTGCTGTGGCGGTATGGGTGCACATCTGCACAAGTTTGACTGTACCTAACTACCTATACGGTATACGCATAACATTCCTTTGAATGCCAGATTCTCCGTCTCGTATTTGTCCTGAGCCAGGCCTCGCGACTTCGCCGATACAGGTGGACTTGTGGTTTCGAAAACATGAACTGTGGAATATGCGACGTCGACGCATTCCTGCTTCAAGTTCGATCGCGTTAAATCTAGAAACTTCGTGAGCTCCGTTGGAAACTCCTTCGCGTGATCAACTTATCGCCGTAGCTTTCAAATCTGTCGACCGTATGCCCATAACGTCATCGTAGTCAACAAAGTGGTACATATCCACCAACCTGACCTGCTTTCAATTGGGCAGCAGGTGAAAATGTGCTAAAAAATCGACTACCTCATAATCCGGACGTCAATTCTGGCCGACGAATCTCATATGTCAAAATTTTGGAATGGTTGGCCGCGTATAAAAGTATACTAGACCATCGATCTCGGATCAGTTGGTTTGGCCAGTATGGCAGAAATTTCGTCACCGTCGTGTATTAAAAATCTGAGATTGTTACTGCGATCTACTTCGGACGCAGACTGTCGTGTTCCGGCGAGAAAAGCGTTGATTTTCGCCATTTACAACCATGTTAATGATTTGGTGTCTGGTCATCATGCAAATTGTGATACCAGCAATATTCGCGATTTGAGAAACAAATCGTGCAGCAGATTCTGCGAATGCAAGTATCTGCCAAAGTATGTCGTCAGTTTCTAATCATCGAACTGGCACCCTTGTAGGATCAGTGTGATCTGCTCTTTACTCCTCGATCATTCGAGCTTCCATTTTTGGAATGGGTCTACTTATAGGCCGAGGATTGAATAATATGTTTGTACTTAGGCGTTGACGTTGGGTACGAGACTGTTGGCAACATGGTTGAATTTATTTCGCTCCGATTTTACTTAGCGAATATGCAATTGGAGTTTAACCTGTGTCAGCCACATTCGTATTTTCCGGTGCAAATGGTGGAAACTCCACTTTATAAGCGTTTACGACTTTCTCGCCGGCACCGATGTCTTGTTCAATTTTCTCGTTATTCGTCGAACCGGTATCGTCTTCGCTGTTTTTCGTAACAAACAAACAAGGGAAAAAAAAAGAAAAAAATGCGAAAATATTCGCGAAATCGTGCGAGTATTCGCTGTGTGCACGTCGTATACTGCATATCGAATCGACGCGAATCACTTAGCGTAGATAAAACGGTATATTCGATAATCACTACGTTTAAGTGATTGGACGACTTAGGACAAGTCGAAAAATAACGAATAGGTATAATGCTTAGCGAAAGCATTGGCAAGTGGCGCGCACCAAAGTTGTGCACTGATACCGCCACAAGAGCACTTATTCGTATTCTGTCTGCTATGGCATACACCTTTCAGTATGAATGCGAATTTTGATGTACAAGAAAACTTCCTTCCAGAGTTGTCCCATTTTAGCAGCTTTTGGGAGCTACGCGTAAAGTCAGAAGCACAGTTTACAAACATTCGTCAAATTTAATTTCAAAAAACCGAAAACGCTACAAAAACTGTATTATGTGGAAACCATTTACAAACTGACGATAATGTCATTGATTCTTCTGAGTTTTTTGGCTCGAAATGGAAGAAAATTAATTTTGATCTCGAAATGTACCTAATTCGTAATTCTTACTACATATATGGGATATAAACATTTTTTAAATAGATATATTTCAAATTGTATAGTCAATTTTGATTCTGCTTTGCTAGTTTGTAACTTTTGAAAATTTATAAAACGCATAAACACGTGAAAATGAAAAAAAAATAAAAAAAAGAACAAAAACTGAACGAAATAGAACGAACGAAATTCAAACGTATGTAATAGTGGTTTTTATGGGCTGGTAAAGGGACACTACCCATTAAAATTTAAAAACAATGATTGAAATTTGAATAATACTTGCATACTTACTCCAAAATCGAGTTTACAATTTCCCAACTTTTGTTGATAGGGATTGTATCGGATTTTACCACACCGTACTGTAACTGATCCTTAATGAAATTTTTCAAAATCGAAAAAGTCAGAATTTCTGAAATTTTTCCAATTCGAAAAATTGTTTGAAATCTGAAAAATGTCGACCTGTAACCACAAGGTTAGCTTAATGCGGTAAAGCTTGTGGAAGAGGGGGCATATGTCCATCACAAGAATCCAAGAAGATACAGAAAAAAAAATGGTAGAACAAAACCTGCGCAAAGCTCGTGGAATAAACGGGATCGCAAATCCGCCATCTTTTCTGTAATTGTGGTTTCCATGGGTGCCTGTTTTCAACCTTTTTAGTAGAACTGGCTCCGGCTCCCCAGCAGGCGCATTCCTTGAAAAGAATAGATAGACGGACGGGACTTTAATACTCGCGGCATGTAAAAACAATAAAATAACACGCACAATAACCCCCATACCAAATGGGAAAGTCGGGAGGCGCATACACTTGTCGATCGCCTACATTTTGAACAAAGTCAGCGTGATCTCTGAAAGTTTCCCAGTCCAAAAAGTTTTCTCGACAAAATGTCGGAAAATTAACGTAATTTCTAAAATTTTTCACGCACAAAAAGTCTAAAGTGTTTGTTTGACTCAATGTCTAAAAATCAGCATGATCGCTGAAATTTTCTAAGCCAAAAAAGTGATGGAAATCTGAAAATTTTTCCAAGTCCAGAAAATTCTGACAAAATGTCTAAAAATCAGCAAATTCAAAAAAGTCTCACAAAATGTCTATAAATCAGCATTAGGTAAAAAACTGTCTGATAAAATTCTGATTTTAAATTTTTTTGATATTTTTCAAATCCATGAAGTTGTCATTTTCCGAATTCAAAAAGTCATTTGAATTCTGAAAAATTTTCAATCCCAAAAAAGTCTGACAAAATGTCTAAAAGTCAGCGTGACAGAATTTCGTAATGAAATTTCGTGTCGTTTTTTACAGGTTTGATCATCGCAAGAGCAAATTCTATGCTAATAGCAGGGCTTCAAAAACGAACCCGAAAACGTTACAAAAACCGTATTTTCTGGCATTGAGAACGAAACCGAAACAGAAACCATTAAAAAACATATAATAACATTCTGGATTTTTATTATAGTTTTTTGGTTTGAAATGGAAGAAAATTGATTTTGTTTTCGAAATGTTATCCACAAATCTCATTATATGCAATGTAAAAAAAAATTGAAAAAATGAAAATTTCGAAAATTGTGTGGTCAATTTTGAATGTGTTTTGCTAGTTTGTAACTTTGAAAAATTTATTCAACGCATAAACATGTAAAAATAAAAAAAAAAGAACGAAAAGAACGAAATCAGAACGGAAACGCTTCAATAAAGATTCTGCAGTTTGTGGAAGGAATCCGAATGGAATGAGAACAGTGTTAGAAACGAAATCCGAACATTAATCGAATAAAAAAATACGTTTTTGAAACCCTGAATTTTTAAACTGATCGTGGGAGTAAAAAATGAAGTTTATTGAATGAATGTATAAGTGGTTTTTATGGGCCAGTAAGGGGATACGGATCAATTGAAATTCGAAAAAAATTATTTAAATTTAAATAATATTTGCATACTTACTTCATGCCTAACGCTGGCATAATTATTAAAATGATTAGCGATGTTATTTGAAAAGTTGTGAAATGAAATGTGTGTTTATTTTTCATGAAAAGTGAAATGAAAAGTGTGAGCTTGAAAAGTGAAAAGTTACACTTTTCAATGTTTACAAACCGATGTGAC
>FIZU01036952.1:0-15559 GCA_900064475.1 Pseudococcus longispinus
AGTCATTTGAATTTTGAAAAATTTTCCAAGTTCAAAAAAGTCAAACAAAATATCTTAAAGAGGTTGTACCAGATTTTCGTAAGTGAATTTTATAATGGCATTTTTTTGAAAAATGTTCAAAATCCAATTCCCAGTACATCAAGTCAGTAGAAATCTGAAAATTTTTCTAAATTCAAAAAAGTCTGACAAAATGTTTAAAAGCCAGCTTTAGGTAAAAAACTGTCTGACAAAATGTCTGATTTGAACTTTCTTGAAATTTTTGAAGTCCATAAAGTAAAAATTGTTCGATTTCAAAAAGTCTGGGCAAAATGTCTGAGAACCAGCGTAATATCTCAAATTTTCCAAATCCAAGAAGTCTATCTGACAAAATATCGCAAAGTTACCCTGATTTCTAAAATTGTCTAAATTCGAAAAATCTGAAATATTATTTGTGTGACAAAATGTCTAGAAGTCAGCATTATCTCAAAAATATTTCCAAGTCCGAAAAGTTAATGGAAATCTGAAAATTTTTTCAAGTCCAAAAAAAAATTGACAAAATGTCTAAAAGTCATCTTCGGGAAATGTCGTGTCGTTTTTCGCGGAATTACCCATAGCAAAAGTATATTCTACGTTGGAAAACGTCAAAATTTTAATTTTTCGAATTTGTGTTGAAAATTTTTACGCCATTTTAACGGGTTTCAGAACATTTTAAATAAATTCAAACGGTTTCACACAATTTTTTCGATGTTTCCCATAAAAAAAATCCTTTTTAAAAATTTGATTTTCAATCATGAAATTCTTGATCAAGTTTCACATCCGAAATATTCCCGTACCAATTTTTGAAAAAAAAAATTATTCGACTGCTTTTTGAATTTACCTATTCAATCAAGAACACTTTCGGAATTTCACAAGTTGATAAAATATTCAATAGATGAATTATTCGCTAACGACTAATTATTTTCAAGAAGCTGATTCAAACAATCGACTATTAATCTCAACGAATTCACCAATAAAAACATTTTCGAAACGAAAAAAAATTTTAAGAAAAGGATAAAATTGATCCGTATTAGACTTGCTCTCTATAACTTGAAGACAAGTATGAAATTCTCGTACAAACATTCGGTTCAAAAGGTATAAGACGACAATAGACAACTTAATCTCGAATATCATACGCGAATATGGCCATTTAAAGCTTTTACACTGATAAAATTTCAATTTCTTTGGACTAAGATTGATAGCATAACACTCTTGGTTAAGTATATTTCGATAACGATGAAAAATATTTTTAATTTCTGAAAACCTACACTTCGTATATTCTCGTAACAGCGAACACGCGAGGGCGAGAGAAAATACGTAGTGGACTTTGAGCGAGCATTGTACTCGTACATGGTATAAGTAAGTAAATGTGTAAAAAAAAGTGCGAGAGAAACAGAGAATCGAGTAAATAAACTAACCAACCGGGTTAACATCACGTAAACGTCGCGGATAATTCAATTTACCGATAGTTTTTGAGTTGCCTCCGTGTTCACCCTTTTTTTTCGAGGTATTTCGCTGCGAAACTTTTTCGGTTTACATCCATATTTTTCTCAAGAAATTGCCGGACTAGACTATGGTTGACGTAACACACCGACTCACGTAACTTAATATAAATTCCATTATCTTTTCCTCGGTAATGGTTACTTTACTCTTTTGTTATTGTTTTACCGTGTATTGTTTTCGGTTTTATTATTATTGTTTTTTACGCCGCTCGCTCGCTGCTCGAAGCTGTACAGTGTACACCTTTTTCTTTTTTTTTGAGAGGGTGTCGCTGCGTAATACATTACGATAATATTATATTACGCGCGAAACGAGCTCGCTCGGATATTTTGTCCGAAGTTTTATTCAGAAAAAAATAAGGAATATCTAAGCCTGGGAAATGATTTTATACTCGGATTTTAATGAAAATAATTACGTAATCAGAAATAAAATAATGTCACGTGTTGGTCAAAACAAATGACAAATAATGACCAACCTAAATTTTGAAAAATCTGGTCACATGGTGTCTAACTGGATTTTATTTGGAAATCCATAACTTTTTCATGACTTTTTTTTCTGGAAAATGTTCGTAAATTTACAACAAAAAAAAACAAATTAGTCAAAACCCAATTAGACTTTTGCACAATAAAATTCAAAAATCCATGACTTTTCTATGATCAAGTAATTATTTTTTTGCATCATCCATGATTTTTCTATGACTCCATGGCCCTTTTTTGAATTCCATGACTGACTTATATGAATTCCATGACCTGTTAGACCAATTTTCGACGATTTTTACGCCATTTTAACGAATTCTCAACCCATTTTAAACAATATACCCCTCTCCCCCCCCCCTAATCATACTTTCACAAATCCAAAGAAAATCGCTATGAGAATTTGTAATTTTCAAAAAATCATGAAAATACAAAAAAAAAAAAACAACAAAAAACGAAATGTTTGATCACTTGAATGACAGTGTTTCAAATTTGAAAAAAAAGCCAGGTGATTCAATCTAATTTAACCCAAAGTAGGACTTTTGCAGGACAAGCAGGAGTGTTGTACAGTCTGTAGTTAGTTACCATGATTATACTAGAAACCGTATCTAAAGATTTTCCTAATTCAAATTTTGAAATTTCAATTTTCGTAGTTGGACTCTGGGATTGAGATGTGTCACGAAATTGAAAGTTTTTCGTCACTTTTCTGTAAAGTTTCCACTAAAATATAATCCCATAAATTTTAGCATAGGATATGCTTTTGCGATGACCAAACCTGTAAAAAACGACACGAAATTCCATCACGATGACTTTAATACATTTTGTTGGACTTTTTTGGACTTTGAAAAATTTACTTTTTTATAAATCTTGCTGACTTTCAGATATTTTTTCAGAGATCAGACTTTTTGAACTTGAAAAAAATTCAGAAATCATGCTGACTTTTAAATATTTTTTCTGAAATTAGGCTTTTTGGATTTGGTCTTGTCAGACTGCCTTTCAGAAATTAGCCTGACTTTGAGATTTTTTTTCAGAAATTAGACTTTTTGACTTTTTACGCTGAAGATGCCAATAGATCAAAAAATTACAATAATAAAAGAAGGAAGAAAAAATGACAAAAAAATTACGACCTGAAAAAAAAGATAAAAATTGATAATAACAACTCATTCCTAGTCCCAAATATCATAATAAAACTCTAAACCGAAGGTACACCTTCGATCATAAAGTTTCAAACCAAATACAATGGAACTTATAGCGGATACGGTTTGGTGTCGTTAGTTTTGCATACTCAGTTTGCCGTAAATCCGAACAATCCGCGATACCGTCGCTACCCAAGTTCTTTCGAATCGTCAATCGACAAATAATCGCAATTTTTACGAAAACAATGTAAAAAGCTCGACAAAGGAATGGAACAACAAAATCATCAGCGTCGCAGCGACGCGTGAGAAAAAATACCGCCGGGACGAGGAAGACGATGACGAAGTGTACGTGCGGCGTGGCGGGCGGGGAGGGAAAATACACGCACACAGCGAAACGAGCCTCTTGAAAATGTTTCAAAACTATAGAAATATAAAAGGCACCATCTCGCGCCTGATAAATAGTGCCTGGGGAGTTTGAGATGAGAGAGAAATACACTGCATTATATAAACTTAACGACCGTATGTCAGGCAAAATGTAAACAAGGAATTTCGCATCCCTTTCTCAAAGCTCCGAAACAAGGCACCGTTGATGGATATTTCAAACGCCATTAGATGCGTTTCCGGGAATCCCGCGTATATAGTTTTGCGGTGACAAACTAGCAACCGTAATTTATCCGGAATATAATTCCCCACATTCGAGACCCCTCGTTTACCGCGTTTTCTTCGCATTGCGTTTCTTTTTCTCTCTTTTTTTTGCCCGCCTTTGTCCCCTCCGCTTTTTCTTATACTACGCTTCGCTCCTTTCTTAATTATTTCTTTTCCGTTTCGCTCTTCTCGATGGATGCGACGGTGTAAGATCCGCGCTATTTTTTATATTTCCAATTGATGTTTTCATTTTCATTTTCATTTTATCGTATACGTACGCGAACGCGTCGCGTCGAATGGACGCCGTCGACGAGGGGGGCCTAGGGGTAGCGTTTTCGTTCGCGTTACGAGGTGAAATCGTTTTTGAAATGAGAACGAGTCGCGAATTTCAAGTGTTTACGAATCATTTGAGGAATGCCAGATATTTATGGTTGGCGATAAAAGCGAACAGAATTAATACGTTTGTTCCGGCATGGTCGCCGATCTAAAAGGGGCAAAAAGCGGAGACTTTTTCTTCGACGAACGACAAACGCATAATACGCTTTATTATTCTCGCAAGAAAGGGGAAACTGGAGGAAACATTATCTACTTACATATTGTCGCCTACAGATTTTCTTATCCAATTGTTCGCGTACGACAAGACGACGAGATTCTACATTTTTTCCAAGTCCATAAAGTTGAAATTTTCCAAGTCCAAAAATTCATTTGAGTTCTTGAAAATGTTTCAAGTTCAGAAAAATTTGACAAGTCCGCGTAATACCTGAAATTTTCCAAATCCAAGAAAATTGTATGACAAACTATCGGAAAGTTACCATAATTTCTAAAAATTTCCCAGGTTCAAAAAGTCTTAATTATTTGTCTGACAAAATGTCTAAAAGTCAGCATTATCTCTGAAATTTTCAAGTCCAAAAAGTCAATGAAAATTGGAAAAATTTTCCAAGTCCAAAAAAGTCTAACAGAATGTTTAAAAGTCCTCGTCGGAGAATTTCGTGTCGGCATTTGGTCAGGTTTTTCACAGAATTTCCCATAGTATAAAAGCATATCCTATGCTGAAAATTTACCCACTCGTATGATTTTTGGGAGAAATTATCAAACGAAAAATTGAACAAAATGACTTCGAAAGTTGTCTCAAAATGCGTTGGAATTTGTAAAAAAAATTCACCGCAGCCTCTGAGTATGATCATTAGCGATGGATAAAAGTAAAATAAAATCGATAAACGAGTTTCCCAGGCATGACTTGTTCGATTTTCGTAAAAAAAATTACCAAAATAATTTCCTTTTTTGGCCTTCCACCCCTCTGCTCTTACTCAATGTATTTCCTTACTTAGCAAGCGTAGTTTGTGCAGTAAGAAAACACGATAACATGGTAAACAGTACCTCAGTGGGCGATTTCTAAACGACAAGGGTAATTATTCCAAACCAGTAATTTGGCATCGAAAAATATTCCGGCGATAATTAAAATTAATACGCTGTTCGAGCTCGGTTCATTTTTCCTGCACGCCTTTTCACAAAGGAGACCGCCTTAAAAATTAAGCACAAAGTGCATACTTCTTCGGTCTGCTGGCCTACGAGCACGTTGCAATTTAACAATGAAGGCGTGTAAGTTTGACTGGTTGATTAGACCTCTCGCTAGTACTCATAATTTGATATTATTGCTCTATTTATCAGCAGCCTTGAATCGAGTTTCGAAATCGTCGCGTTATACTTTATAAGTATGGAGAAAAAAATGACGAAAAAAACCGCACGACGAAAAAAAAAATACTTACTACCTGTCTCGAGCAACAATAGAAACGTTTATTTAACGATGAAAAGTCACGTAAACGGGGTGAAATAGTGTAAGAATATGAAGCACAACGTTGCACGCTGGTCTCCGCCATCCCCCTAAGCCACCACATCGTCGTCTCTCGGTGTCACGATAAAGGCGGAAATTAATTAGCTATTTTTTTCGCTTTCGTCGTTAATTAACCCGCTAATACACGGGTGTAGTTGAAGGCGTGTATAGTGATTTTTTCCACTGCCAGGTGAGCGAGCAGGGTATCTAGGTGGCTCGGGCCAAGAGGAAGTTTTTAGAAAGCATTTAACGCTGGTAGCAGTGTAAAAAGATGTACGTACGATGTATTTTATTCTCGATTAAATTGTTCGGCATTAAATCGCATCGTATGCGCCGCAACACGTACATTTTCACACAATTACTCGGTCTAGGCGATGAGGAAAGGGGGCATCTAGTTGGCTGAGCAACGAGTATCATCGTTTAAAAGTGACGCGATCTCGTAAAAATCTGCTACCGCTTAACAAGAATTTAATTCCGGATCAAAGCTGCAAGCTCGCCGGTTCCGAAGCCCGGTTCTGGGTTGCGGCTTCGCTCACTCCGGCCTGCTAAAATCGCTTTTCATTGTCACGCTGCGACCACCGGCGTAAAGCGCAAAATAGATAATAATAGTAAAAATGTCTAGCACGATGGTGCTTTTAGTTTACACGACTTAATCCCGAGGATTTTACGTTCTTCGTTTTTACGGTCGGGCGTGTAAAACCCCTCCCCCTCGCACCCCCAACCCCCCGTATAATTTCAAACAACAGTTCGGATACTAACACTCGATTTGTTGTCGACTCATGTGCTCGGGATCCGCGGTACAGTGGAATGGCGAAGGGCCCGAAGGGGCGCTCGAAAAGTACTCGCTAAGCTGACGTTTTCGCAGATCGCACTTTCTCTTGTGCTGGTTGACGCGCGATTATAGCAGCTCGTAATCGGTGGCTATTTATTACGAGGTTAATACGTCGACGTGGATATTATACGATCGTTTATTTTTATCGAAAAAAAAAAAAAAAAAAAAATTTCTTCTTTTCGAGTCGACGTTCTTCGTCTTATCGCAAAAATGGTCTGACTCGAAGTGGAACGAAACACGGATGCAGTCGTTGAAAAAATTGAGCATTTTATGATTCTTGTACATATTTTTGTGAACATTTTTCACCCTCGTTTCACTCGTCCTTCATCAATTTGCTTATCGTTCATAAAATGGCGGGTATTTATTAAAATTTCACACGACGAGGAGACTTTTGGATCAATTTTTTTGACACCGAAAAACTCCTTGGGCTCTCCTCGACTGAGAATTTCATATCAAAATATTTCTTCACAGAGGTATCGCCTTTTGCTCCTTTCGATGTTGACAAACTTCATCATTACTCTTATTTAATATTTCAAAAAATTTGCAATAATATAAATTAACATACCTTTAAGGTTTTGATTGCATCGATGCCTTCATTCGATTGAAGTGAAAAATTCCATTTTGAATGACTCATCTGTAAAAAAAAAAGTAAACAAAAACACATCATTATTTAAAAATAATACAAAGCATACAAGTTGTAGTTAGCAAGTATTCAATTCATCCTCACGTAGGTACAATTACCTCTATATTGCAAAAAATCAGGAAAACTTGGCTACTATCATGGTGCTCAACAGATTTTTTTGTTGCAAATATCACACCTTTTGTTAACAAATATGTACGTTTTTCAATCCCTATTTCAAAGAACATGTCAGCTCGTTTTTCAAAACAAAAACAACGGCAATTTTTCTTTACCGAACGAATTTTGATGGTTGAAAAAGCGAATAAAAGTTTATAAAATTGCCTTTCGATTGCCACACGAGGGTCTCGCCAGTTACTTCACAATAAAGTCATTTCGGAGGAACAAAGCACTTTTTTTTTACAAAATTGATTTTTCATAATTGGGTATTTTTCATTTTTTTTTTAGCTATCTGCGAGTACCTACCTATACATTTAAATTGCAGGCCATTATACAGGATGTCCAAACTCCCAATTTCAATTGGGAAGAGTAGGTGGTGGTAGTACTCGTCGAGAGAAAATTCCTAAAATTAAAGGGACTACAATTATTCAAAGATTAAAAATTGTAATTTTTTCTTTTATTCTTCCTGAAATTGTTGTCAATGATAGACAGGGTGCCTAACAAAATCTAAAAACCAAAAAGTGGGACTTTCGCAGGACCTCCAGTAGATTTTTTTGAAAATGAAAAATGAACCCTCCCTCCTCAAATATAAAAATCTGCCATTTTCACAAAATCACTAAAAATTTAGAGAATTTGTTATTTACAAAATATTAGAAATGTCATAAAAATAAAATAAAATAGTCATAAAAATTGGTGAAATTTTCATAAAAATCATGAAAATGTTGGTATAAATACCGAAATTTATGCTAAAATCAATACAAATTATTGCAGAAAAGGTCAAAAAGTCATGAATTCCATCGAAAATTTTGTAAAAACTACTAGCATTTTCACAGCAATTTCCAAAATTGTCTTATTTTTCAACTATTTTTTTATTTAGTGATTTTTATGAAAAATTGTGAATATTGCAATGTTTTTTAAAGCATTTCAAACCTTTTTACACTTTAAGATGATTTTTAGGAACATTTTCACAATTTTTTGGAAATTTTTCGATACTTTTTATGACCATTTTGACATTTTTAACGAAGTTCTTACCGATTTTTACAGAAATTTAAGAAATTTCATAGAAGTTTTAAACGGTTTTCATGATCTTTTGACCACCTTTACCTTGACAATTTTTACAATGTTTTTTTTACTAATTTTTGTGAAGATTTTTGATAATTTGAACAAATTTTTGACGACTTCTGATTTTTTCCCATTCTTATCATACGGTACTTACTTTGAATGATATTTAAACAAATGTCAGCAATTTTTACAATTTTTGTAATTAATTCGTGATTTTTTTTATCATTTTAACGTTATTTTTACTGATTTTTATGCTTCAACGGAATTTTCGACGATTTTCATGATCTTTTGACAGATTTTTAAAATGATTTAAATGATTTTTATGCATATTTCAACAATTTTAACAACATTTTCGACAATTTTCATGATTTTCTTTGACAGTTTTCACAGTTCTGAAAGTGTTTTTATCGATTTTTGTGAAAATTTTGACAATTTCCACAACATTTTCGACGACTATTTTGTCTTCAATTCGTAATTTTTTGACCATTTCCACGATTTGTTAAGACAATTTCAATAACTTTTACAACCTTTTCAACAATTTTAATGATTTTTAGACAAAAATGTGTTCGATCACTCAAAATGGCCATCTATCACCTTGCCTGGGTTGCCACTAACAATTTTCAAAATACTGGTTATTTAGCATCCAAAAAATTTTCCTTTGTTCAATTCGCTTGAATGACAAGGTTTCAAATTTTAAAAAGGGCGGCACCTTATCTTGATAAAATTTCAACAAATTCAAATCTTCCATTTTATTTTCATTTCGAATCAATGTTACTAACCATTTATTGCATTGAATATGAGATTCTCCATTTAAAAAAAAAATTTTCTCCAAGTGTTTTTTAGTCAAAAGTTCAAATTAGAATTGGTGAAAATCAGTATTTTCATTACTCCCATTGACAGACATCTTGCAAAATGATTTTCAATTCAATTCTGAAATATTTTCTGAAAAGAAAGAATAGAGACTTTACCTCATTTCAAAAAATTAAGACTCAAAATCATTATTACAGAAAAAATTTTAAATGGAGAAAAACTGGTCATTAATTTTGTTCTCGAGTAATTTTTTTAATTTTGCCACCATGCTTAATGAAATTTGTATACGATCCATACTTTCTCACTATTCTTCGTGTTTATATCAAGATACCAATGATTATTCACATTTTATCAACTCGTAACTTTCTAAAATCATTTCCAATTTTTGAATGATGAAAACAGTCTTATCGAGTAAGACTTCTCGAGAGTTTTTCCAAAGCTTTCACGAAAATATATCCGCCTATGGCACCCCGTATTCGAAAGATCCACTCTTAGCTGCGCCATTGAGAAACCGAGGTAACTAGTACCTACAATATAAAAGATGCCCTGATGAATTTTTCTCTCTTAAGTTCATGTCTTCGGGGGGTACACGAGCAAAAAAAATGAAAAACGCGGCTACGTCGTTGATTAAAATAAGAATAAGAAAGTACGTCAAGGTAGGCATCCCCGCTGCCTTCGCCCTTCACCTCGGCCATCGTACCGCCTCGCCGATAGCGAAGATAACTCATTTGAACCCGTCTTAAAAACGTTAGTAAGGCGTTAAAAGAGAAAGAAGAAAAAAATTGCTCGCTGGAATTTTAATAAAGACCTTTAACGAATTAATTTTCATATCTTAACCGTCGACAGTACTATTTTTCGTAGGTTGTTAAGAAGGCCGAGCCAAAGTGTTGAGTGATGCGAACGTGCCCGATATACCCCCACGATGGCTGGGTTTTATTCGAGAAACGCGTGGGAGAAAAGTGGTCAGATAGGAGGAGGCGGCGAGGTGAGAAAAAAAAGACGCGAGTAAACGAAATTACTCTCATTGTTTTAAATTTCGTCGTCGTATTTTCTTTTTGGAGAAAAATAATTATGCCGGGGCGTTGGGCGATGTTTTTCGATGTAAATTGCAAAAATATGTAAATAATTTTACAACACGGTTGATGCGCGAGAAATTTCACCAACCTTATAGCCAAGTATATAAAATCGTACAGAGTCAAGCACACACAGTGCGATCTTACAGAGAGCCGATTTGAAGAAGACGAACGCCCAGGCCGCGCCGGAAGAGGAGAAGGGAAGAGTTGAACGAGAAAGAGAAAACACGAAGACGACAACGCGCCGCAATCAAAATACTAAATCAATTGTGTAAATCGCCTTTAAACAAGTAGAAAATATCGGCAACTATGAGAAAGGCTTTTATTAAGACACAGGAACTGCACTCGAATCGAGCGCGAAATTTAAAGAAGGCAGAGAGTGGCATTTAACAAGGCGCAGGAAGTGAACAACGTTTGAACAAGGCAACTTGGCAATCCGTTCTGTTTTAACAAGTGTTGCAAAAGGTTGACCTCATCGACAACGAAGGACAAGATTACTTGGCAAATGGTTTTATTACTCTATACTTGGCTTCTTCTTTTCCCCATCCCCCTTCTCCTTCTCTTGCGTATTTTTCGTTCGCGTAAAATTTACTTTATCCAAGTTTTCCCCAGATATTCATAATTCGCTGCTTGGAGAATCGACTGCAGCGTTGGGTAGCGTGTAACCAGCATTTTTTTCCTCTACCCTGGCTCGATTCTGAGGACCCCCTTCGTCGTACTTCGGCTACGTATACATAAAAGTCTAATATGCCGAACGTAATTTAAATTTATGCCTAATAAGACGTACTGTATTGTGTGTACGCTGTTACCAAATGGAAATACGAATACGTTTACGAACGTCACGTCGTAGCTATAGCCGAGTGTAAGGTGTTTGTGAAATGACGCGTTTCACGTTGATGCGAGTATGTTGGAAATGCGCAAATTGCGACGCTCGCTGAGGTAAATCGAAAGTAATTTTAATTTTGGCTGGATTTATATTTGTACGTGCGATAAAGGTGGAAAATTTGGCGAGTTTGTAACATTTTACTCGTAATTAGCTTCTTCGATTCCACGATGGAATTACTAATCTGTTTGCATTATCGATTGGAAAGGAAATAATCATCATCAATAGCGAAAACGAACATTTGCATACATCATCTAAGAACTCGGCGAGGAGAAGGTTTGAGGCGCAAAAAAAATTAGTATAATTTTAATTTTGGTCGATAAATTGTTTTACATATTAAATACCTATCTAGAGAAAATTTATACCCATTTGCGTGGTTTCGTCATCAAACAATAATAGTACATTGAACTTCCTAAAACGTATAACGTTCACCGCGTTCATTTTTTATAAAACATAAATTTATCAACGTCCCGAGGCGATCGGAATCGTAAGTCAACAATATTAGTACCTAAAAAAAGATATTTGGAATTATTTATTTAAAACTATCTATCTTACATCGCGTAAATATAATAACTTGAGAAATTTCACGCATGTTTAGTAAGGTGCAGTAAAAAAAACATCTCAGATTTTGACCAGCTTCAAGCGAGTGGTTCATTTCGATTTGAAACCCTCCACAAAAAGCTTTAGCTTCAAGGGAGCGGAGCTGAAGGTTCTTAAAGTGGTGTCAATTTTGACAAAACCCCCAATTGTGACAAAAAAACTCGATTTTTTGCCCTTTTTGGGTAGTGTTAGCTGCGAGATACATCGGTCAACTCCCTGAAAAGATGTAATTCGAGTTTCTACACCTCTCCAGAAAATGACCTTGAAATTGTATACCACTTATTCAACCCTACCAGGGAGTTGAAAAGTTGCAGATCGCTGAAAAACCGGATTTTTGAATTACAAAAAAATGGAGTAAATTACCTTCCACTTGGTACCAAGACTGGACCTAAAAAGCCCCCATCGATGTAAAAAATTATTTCGATTAAAAAACGTAATACATTTTTCATTGCTATCTAGCCAACTTTCGATTTTTATAAAAAATCAAAATTTTCTCAATTTTTCGATGGTGAATATCTATTTTGGCAAAAATGGGAAGTTGGCAAGATTGCAATGAAAAATTTTCCTAAAAAAATGAACGAATTTCCATCTCACGATTTTTTTATCTATTGAAGAGATGATATTTGTATTAGTCCTAAAAGTTATATTATTTATTAATTTCTCGAATATTTTTCTAGGTCGCTGGAAGAATAGAGAAGTCATTTCGAAGTATTACTGCAAGTTCTGATGAAATATCTTTAATTGCGAAGCGATGTTGAGTATTTTTCTTTTCTATCACTAAAGAAGAAAAATACTCAACATCGCACCACAATTAAAGATAACCGCATCCTACAAGAACAACAACAATAGAATCTTAACGCTACTATTGATAAAACACAAGACTTTCTATCGAAATGGAACATGAGTTCGTTAATACGCGAAAATAAATCAAACACTACGTTTGAGCTCAGAGAAAAGGAGTTGAACAACACCTTTGTGCTCAGAGAAATCCTTAAAGAAATGAACTTCACGGCACTTCTGGTAAGATCACCAACTAGAGGGGGTAGGTACTAGAAAAATTTATTCGTCATTTTCAAAAATTAGAAAAGAGGGAATTTTTTCTGACCAGAGATGAAGAAGTAATTCCATTTTTAGATTACATAGAAAGACTTTTATATAAATTTTGAAATTTTTCTCGTTCGCAATGTTTTTAGGACGAAGAAAGGGAATTGCGGTTAATCTTCCAAGCAATCATCGATATTGGTCAAGTTTTAGAAAATCCTACAAAAGAATGCTACCCGGGTTGGGCTGGCACTAGAAAGCCAAAAAACTACAGTTCTGATGTCTGGGAAAAAGTTTTACTGAATGTTGAGGGTAACAATGTTGCTGCAATTAATGCATTTTTGGATGAGAAGAACGCATTTCAAGACAATTTTGCAAAAGTGCTTATTGCAATTCTATCTTTTTTTCCCCCCGCTTCAAAACACTCAATAAGAACCAGCGGTCCATGTACGTAGTACATATATATAGTCAAAGGAACGAACATGCTCATACTGAGTTACTAAATGCACAAAAGCCTTCCAGCATTTAGAAAGGCTCTCATCTAAAGAACGAAAGTTGACCCTGAAAGTTATGTTCCATATTACGCAATGTCAAAAGGAAATTGCGAAAAAATGGACATCAAAGAAGGGTTTCTAAAGAAATCCAGGTGCAAGATAAGCGTACGCTTACATATCTAGTAGCCTATATAAGAACCGATGACGAGTATCTAAAAAAAGGTAATTCATCTCATCTTTCTGTATAATGGATACAATATTGTTACTTTATTGTTTTTTTATTGATAATTAGACGACTAAGGTGTTCGCTAAAAACAAGACTCTTGCAAAGGCATTCGCGTTTATGGTAGTCAATGAACAGCAAGGATTTAACGTAAGTTTTTTAGAGTGAGATCGGACTTAGCCTACAAGAAACCAATGATATGCTTGAAAATTAAACCTATAGAGAAAGGCAGTATTCTAGGAAGAAACGACGAAATTATACAAGTATGAAGTAATACATTTTTACAAATTATTTATTCGCCAAATTATTGAACGTATCATATTTTAGATTTCGTCGATCATTACTACATCTACAACCAAAAAAAGTAGATATACAAAAATTACGATAAGGAAGTGCATTCGCATTTCGAAACAACATCGCGGATTTTGTAGTTATCGGTAAGAACCAGTAATTTTTTCAGAAACCATTCTCTCTAAGCATACTTGATACCTGCGTAAAGGATAGTATAACAAATGAAACCAATCTTAGTATTAATCTATTTCAGAAGGCCGACAGTTCAAGGTCAGGACTTGTGAGTTTGGATGAAATCCCAGAAAAGAAAACTGAAATTGATTTGAATAAACACACGCAT
Source organism: Pseudococcus longispinus (assembly GCA_900064475.1). Classification (NCBI taxonomy): domain Eukaryota; kingdom Metazoa; phylum Arthropoda; class Insecta; order Hemiptera; family Pseudococcidae; genus Pseudococcus; species Pseudococcus longispinus. The sequence continues at coordinate 14,046 of FIZU01036952.1, forward strand.
GCTTCTTCATCTGATACAAATGTATAAAAAACCAGTCTAGTCAAATTTCATAAAATTTTTGAAGATTTTTTTTACTTATGGGCAAATTATATCAACTCAGAAATTGGTTATAACAATTTTTTTTTAATCTGTGAAAAATTGTTTTTCTTGATTTTTAACTCGCAATTTCAATATTTTTCAAATAAAATTTTGCGTTTGGTTATCAAATTCATTACATTACTCCTCTTCTTATCAATATTGCAATGAGGGAGAGGTGATTTTTGATCCTAAAAGGAAATTTTTCAGATACACAAATTTACATTTTTCAACCAAGCAAAAAAACTTATTTTTATTTCGAAAATTTTCTAATTCGACGACAGCGGGAAAATATCAACTCGAGGAAAATTCATTTTTTCAACTCGTGATAAACTACTCTTAAACAAGCCCTTTTTCCGGCCAAAATTTCGGGAAATCAAAACATCTCCGTATGGTTCAGCCCCTCATCTCAAAATACACATTTCGATATAATAAACGAAAAAACCAACAGCTACGATTACAAAAAACTTGACTTTAAAAACGTTTGAAAAAAATCCAAACGTAAAAGGACAAAAACACCACGAGAAGCAACGATATACGCTCAGTATTCATCCATAAACATAATCCACCGCACCAGCCCCTTTTCCTCGATACTTTCAACGAAGAAAAAAAATTGAACCATCGCTCAAAATATGATGAGCAGAGCACACGAGCCGAAATTAAAATACGAAAGAGGCAAAAATGACGCAAAAATTTAAACAATATCTAAAAGCGAAGAGGTTTGCGAAGAGTGGCATTTACTATACACTACGTACTACGATCTACAGCTGGAGGTTTTAAATATCTATGCAAATGTCATTCGCCTTATATAGTAAAACTAAAAAACGTGATGGGAGAAGCGGTAGCAGCACGTACGTGTGTACAACGCTTATAGTCCGTGCAATTTATTTATGCGGTTGTGCGCGCGCATCTCCCGTTGTTTTTTAATTTTTCGTCGCGGGTTCTCGCGAGGCAACGAAATCGTTTCGGAAAACTCAGCCGCATAAATAAATTGCACGGACTATACCAAAAATGTTGATCTCATCTTCTGGGTGTTCAAAAACATCGAAATGTATTTTCTTTTCAAGAAATTCAGATGATTTACATTTTCGAAATCAACTCAGTGGGTTTCAACCAGTTATCAATAACAGCTCGAAAAATTATAAAAAATTCGTTCCTTCAGAAGAATGGACATTTTTATAGGGCACTTGATTTCGCCAACTTTTTCACGCAGGCGTGTCAAAAAATTACGATAGGTACCAGAAAACATTGAAAAGTTGCAAAAAATTACAAAAATATCAATTTTGTTTCAATTTTTTCACACTATTAAAAGGGGAAAGTGTTCTTTTAAGGGTGTACTTTAGTAGGTAATTTAAGTAGGCAAAAAACATGAAATTCTATCGAAGAGATTACAAGCGAACAAATGCTCGAATCTTTTTCATTTTTGGATATGTTGTTTG
>FIZU01036953.1:0-11406 GCA_900064475.1 Pseudococcus longispinus
AAATTCGAAGCGCGGAAAATGGCACGGAAATAGCACGGAATTTGATTTTCCAAATCTAGTAGACATCCTGAATTCGAATAAACTAGCTGAAAAAGCAGCAAAATAGTAAAATTTGACAAAATTATGCAAAATCTCTAATGAAAATATTTGAAATTGGCAAAAACTCGTTTGGTGAATCAATATTGGCAAATTTGTTCGAAATTTGTCAAATTTCCTTAAAAATTGAGGAACTGGTTAAAATCTTCGTAAAATGAGCCCAAAATTGAAATGGAAATCGTGGATTTTTGACTTTTTATTGGGCAAAATTCAGATAATTGGGTTAGGTATGTACGTATACTTAATTAATTTAGTTATTTTTTCGTGTTTTGTTTCTCGTAATAGAGCTTCGATTCATTTGCTAGATATCTAATCGACCATTTTTGTTTTTTTTTTATGTTTCAGGTTAGTGGCAAATTTTTACCGCAAGATGTCGATGAAAAAGAATGAATTTACATTATGTAAGTAACCTAAATACGTTTCTTTTCGATATTTTTATTCATCTTGACTTTCGTAGTCTTGGCATCCCTACGAAGAATGCGGAATTTCAAGTACCCGCGTATCCCTCTCCCACTTCCAATCGCGTCAATTTCAATTTCTACTAATTTTAAATCATTTAAAGATGAAGAGAGGGGGGGGGGGGTTGAAAATACTACTATGTACTCGTTTCAAATTGTGTTCCAAAATGATTATAACTACTTACGGTAACAAAATCAATGTCAAAAATTACTGCAAACTGCTTTCAGTTCTCGTCTGTGGAGATAAATTTCGAACTAGAAGTACGTAGGTATTTGCATAATTTTCATGCAAATAGTACAAGTTCTACCGTCGCATTACGTAATGAAATAGAGGTAGAAAACGAAACACTCGGATGGATGGAAAACCGAAATAATCGACTCGTTGGCGAAAAGTTGGGAGAACTGAACGACCGAATAAGATCAAAGTCGACAGTTTGAACGCAATTTTAATCTCATTCGTACACGCGAGAGGGACGATTATGTTCGAACGTGTTGAGGAAGGTGTTTTGGATAAACACGACGATTCATCGGCAACTGGCAAGTGACAAGATCCACAATACCTACGAGTAAAGGATAACAATGGACGAATCTCGCCACGTTATCGTTGGGCTTGGGCAACGAGTACTTCTAGCCGTGTAGTAGTATCTAGCCTATCTACATCTGTACGTTAATGGAATTAACAATCACGGCGAAGAAGCGAGTACACGAGCGAGAAAGGAAGATATGGCAGCTACAGCTAGTATACGTATGTGTATCCGTATTGTGTACCTACTCAATCCCGAGTCGTGTCCGAATAATGAAGAAAATAAATAAATAAATACGAGGACAACGCGACGACTACGCGGAGAAAGAGAGAGACCTACGATAGATAGTCCATTCATCCGAAGAAAGCTGAAAGAAGAGGGCAACAACGACGGCGGCGTAGACACGACTCGATATATCTAGTCAGATAAGCGAGCGATTTACGCTGCTTCTATTAGAATAATAATGAAATTGTTAATTTAAGCGGCGACGACATGACCGCGGCCGGCTACATTTCGGTGGGTGCGATTGCGATTGTTCGAGTATGACAAGTATACCTATCGCCTATCGGTTTCGGTGATACCTTTACCTAATCCGTACCTGGTACTGGTACGTACGAGCATACAGGTAAAAATGTTGACAGCAAAAGATGTCGTTAAGTGATATCGACGCGATGATGACTCACGATGGCCGCTGCAGCGTTGAAATTCGTTCGCATGCCGGTGACAAGAGTTGTCATCCGGGTGCGATTATTCGATCAGCCCAGCCGAATATACCTACTAGTCGCGTCACTTTCGTATAATGAGATTTAGCACCGGTAGCGAAGAACGAAGAACGAAGAAGGACGCGGACGCCAGTATGCCAGTAAATATCCACTGGCTCGTTTGCGATCAACATTCTTCGATTGATTTAAAAAATTTTTTAACCGGTTAATCCTCTCTGAATTGTGAGTACCCGAGTACCTACTCCGCTAGCTCTTCGTACTAGAAAGAGTTTCTTATTATAAGTAGGTACTCGAATAATTTTTTTTTTTACATTCTTACTCATCCTCGGTGAGACTCGTACTTGTACGAATTTATGTCAGGCAATATCGTAAATCATGTTTTACTACTTGCAACGTATAACAATGTCTGCAGTGTAGTAAACGTGCCTTGTGGATACGTTCGATTCTCGATGCGCTTAAAAAAAACACCTATGCTCGCTTACGTATCTCTTTATATTCGCCACTGTGAAATGAAATTTACGATATTGGTATATCGACATTGACACGTCCTTCGAACCTGTCACAGTCCAGACCTCACATAAATTCTGCCAACCTATGGTGTTACTACTTTTCTCTTCTTCTCTTCCTATTCACCAAGTAACGTTTCTACGTCTGTATTTTACTACTTGTAAGTCTGGCACTCGAGTACCTACGTAGGTACATATGTCATTTGTTTACGACGCTCGCGTTAGTCTATGTAGGGTACCTTACCTACATAATATGTACGAATCTTTTACATATATAGTAGCCAAGTGTGAGACACTCACCCACACGTCGGTTGCAATATTAACGACATTTTGCGAACGCTTACCTGAAACATAAGAAAAGTTGCAAATTAAAAAATGAGAATAGCTGCGGGATAGTGAAAATTCGTCGGGCTATAAAATAGTGTTCGATGACTGGTCTAGCATACGTGAAGTCGTAACGGTATCGAAATAGAAATATGATTTATGTGCGAGTTTTACGATTCGCAATATTTTTAGTAGAAGCTCGAGTCTTGCAACTTGGATTTTTATGGTTACCAAATGCGCGATGTGCTGCAACGTTTTGTTTTTTTCTTAATTTTTTTTCTATAAACATTTAGTTTTCGCATCTTTCACTTTGATTCTTGTTGATAAGTGTTGATGAATGCTCGTAGAACAAATAAGCAGGTAGTTATAAAAGAGCGTAGAGAGGAACAAGGTGAAGTGTTTGGACCCCACCTCCCTCGGGAACCCCTGGTAATTTCTATTTTCATACTACCTATGAAAGTATAAAACACAGGATATATTTTTGCTCTTTCTGCTATGTCCAAACCAAAATGCACATTCCAATCTGACATACATATAATGTGTGACTTTTTCTAATTGTAAGTTCGAAGAGTCGGACACGATGTTATTATTTTTCGTGAAGGATCTAAAAGGCAAATTTTAATACAAACTTCAAAACTCAACTGACATTGAATAAAATTTTTCAAAATCGAAAAAGTGGGAATTTCTGAAATTTTTCAAGTCCAAAAAATTATTTGAAATCTAAAAAAAATTTCAAGTTCAAAAAGTCCAAAGTGCTTGTCAAACAAGATGTCTAAAAATCAGCAAGATCTCTGAAATCTTCCAAGTCCAAAAAGTGAATGGAAATTTGAAAATTTTGCCTGAAAAAATATCTAAAAGTCAGCAAGTTCGAGAAAGTCTTATAAAATGTCTAAAAGTCAGCGTTAGGTAAAAAGATGTCTGACAATATTCTGGTTTGAATTTTTTTTGAAATGTTTCAAGTCCATTAAGTTGAAATTTTTTAGTCCAAGAATTCGTTTGAATTCTTAAAAATTTTATAAGTCTGAAAAAGTCTGACAAAATGTCTGAAAGTCAGCATTATCTCAAAAATTTTCCAATTCCAAGAAGTCAATGCATATCTGAACATTTTTCCAAGTCCAAAAAAATTTTATAAAATGTCTAAAAGTTAGCGTTACAGAATTTCGTCACGTTTTTCACGAGTTTGGTCATCGCAAAAGCATATCCTATGCCAAAAGCACGGAGATGGGAAGTACTTCATAACGAGTTTCGGTGACAATGTTACGATGTAATTCAAAACAAAATTTTTTTGAAATGTCACGACTCGTAATGATAGAGCAAAAAGTGTTGTCGAATAAAACGCAAAATTTCAATAATGACGAAAGAAAGACAAATTTTGAATTTTTGAAATAGAAAAATTCGTTCGTAACTTCTTCATACTTTCGTACTCCATTGTCAAAATTACTACTTTTCGAACTTTTTTTGTACCTAGACACGCCGATTATTTACTTAAGAAACGATTCGTCCCGATTTTCCAAGTCCCTAAATTCATTTCTCGAGTTATTTTGGCCCCTAACCGAAAATTCGTCACACTGGGAGGAGGAATGGATACAGAATTCAAAAATATTTGACATCATCCGGCGAGGAATCAAAATGAAATTTTTTTGACCTTTTCATCCCGTTTATGACGTTATTTCTCAAAAAAAAGTGAAGTGGTGAGACTCGACTCGAAATTTTAAAAAATTTGAATGCAGATGTCAATCAATAGGCGTGTTTTTTATGTAATCTCTGGAATCTATTTCGATGAGGTAATTTTGGACTAAAATCTCAAGGTGTGCCGGAAAGATGAAGGGGGCAGACTAAAAACGATCGAGGTATCGATATCTACGTTTATTGACCTTTTAAGTCTGAATGTGATATCATTTCTTTTAAAAAAATCAAAAGGGACTATTTGGAATTGGGGAAGTGACGACTCAAAATTTCGGAAATTTCTGATCAACTATCGCGATGTATGTTTTTCAATTTATGGAAAATTCAAATTTTTTACATAAAGTTCGTCGTCTAAAAATTTCGCGGGGGGGGGGGGGGGGTTGATCACGATTGAAGTTTATGCAGTACGTTCTATCGAGGTTGCTTTTTTCATTTCAATAAACACCCTGATTCGAAAATATGGAGATGGTTCTTTTTAAATGTAATTAGGTGAACGGGTACAGGATAATTTTGAGGTTCTTGTACTCGTATGAATAAGAGAAACGTGATGAGTTCGAGATGAGAACGTAATATCTGTACGAATGAGTTGTTTTTGGAGAACGCTGCGAACTCGAATTTGAATGGTGGTATATAAGTATTTTTGCGATAAAACGTAATTTACCGTTATTGGTAAATTGTATAGGCGACGAAAGTTGGTCTATACGATGGTCAGTGTTAACTGATGCACCGTATCTGGTCGCTTTGACGAAGAATGAAAAGTGTTATATATCTATATCTATTTATAAAGAACGAATCCCATTCTCGAATACGTCCAGCACACAAATTGCATTTTCACATACCAAGTTCAACGTACCATTAGAAGAAAAATAAAAGGTCATTAACTCGTCATCGCGCGAAAGGAAAAGAAGTCGCGGGGGAGTTAGAAAAAGAAAAAAACTACTCGTAGCGTACATTCGAGTGGTACGGTTTGCGTTTCGAAATAATGACAGAATGGCGCATTCACTCGGTACAATTTTCATTCATTGCTTATGAAAAGAAACTTGTACGTTTATTCTGCGTATACGTCATTGTATAAACGTTGATAACAGTGTATTACGTAGGTGTACAGTTATTTTTAAAAAGAAACTTATTAGTTATTATGGCTCATCTGTTAACACTATTTTTCTTCTCTTTCGCGTTTGCTTCGCTTTGGCTTGCGTATACGTAGACTTACCTACGTTGGTACTCGGTACTGCGACGAATAATCGTCGTCTTTTTTTATGTACCGAGGTATGTACGTCTACGTAAGTATTCGTATTGTGTGTTTTCGTGAGAAAATCTCGCAGAAAATACGTATCGAATGAAATTTTAGTAATGAAGAAATTTTTATCAAAGATGGACGAATTATTCGCACGTTCGGCGTATTAATTTATTTTACGCACGAAGGTGTTGATACTTATGGCGAGCGTTGGTTGACCTAGCTGACAATTTGCTTAGGTGTGAACAAGAACAACGTCGCATTGCCAAAGAATGATTTTTTTTTTCGGTGGCCGGATTTTCTTCTCGTTTTTTGGGAGGTAAAAATAACGCGATCTGGATAACGAACGTGGGATGCTTTAAGATACATACGGTCGGTCCGGAATTGTCGAGAATTTCGTACCAATTTTACGTAGGTCTGCGCCGGGTTAAAGTCGTATATTCGCTCGCGGAATACATTACCTGAGGATGAAGCAGTTGTCATTTTTAAGTAGGTTTTCGAATGATGGCGAAGAATGGGCTGCGTGCGTGATTCGTATAAACGACATAATGTACCTTACCTAGCTACCTAGTACCTACCTACTCATCTTTACGTCGTATAAATATCTTGCCCGTTTCATTATCGAGTTATCAATTCGTGTTAGTCTTTCTTCACGTCGACTTGTCACGTAGGTGTAATAAGTACGCGTTTGCCGAGTCGAAATTATTTTTCGGTAGCTTTAATTCTTCTAGTAGGTATACGAGTTTCAATGTGAGGTGCTCAAATTGATGGAAATTTCATCTACTTTCGAGAAAAATTGCACGCTGTTATAGAGAGAGCGGCATTTCGTTTGTAATGGAGCAATTTAGACGAGTCGTCGTATGCTACGTGAAAGAATGTCTGTCGACTCTAATGTACCTACGAAACATTTTCATGGGGCATAAATAAAAGCCCCAAGTGTCGGTTAAAATGTGTACGATGGTATTGTACGTACCTACGTACTAGGTTAAAATGTAGATATCTATATAGACAATTGTACTAGGTACACAGACGCAGATACGCAGGAATTGTGGCGCTCCTTCTGGCTGTTTATGGTACTTAAGGGGTCTGTTTATAAGGTTAATGTTTCTTATAATTTACAACCGTATTCTAATCTGACACGAAAGACGAATATAATGTATTTAAATTAGTACATAAAGCAAAGCGCAAACTGTTTTGTCGAGGTGCCCTTTTAAATTACACGCTGTGATAATATTCGTCGTCGTTGGCGCTTTACCGCTTTTATAATGTGTACACCGTGTAGTACCTACGCTGTGCGCAGCGTTAATGGTTGCGAATTTATACTATTTTGTGGTTTCTAGACGACGACGACGACGACGACGACTTGGTTAATTAATACGAGTGTACGTATGTGCTCGTAAAAGGGGGTGAAATGACGATTGAGCCAGACCGTAGGTTGATTTGGGTTTACGGTTTCGTAACGTCTCGAAGACGATTTCTAATTCTTTGCCAAAGAGCTCTACGATTAGAAAAGATCTGAGAATTTTCAAAAATTTGAAAAATCGTGATTTTAAATTTCCAAAGTTCAAAAAGTAATTTGAATCATGAAAAATTTTCCAAGTTCCAAAAAGTCAGATAAAATATCTAAAAGTCATTGTAACGGATTTTCGTTAGTGAATTTCTTAATAGATTTTTTTTTAATTTTTAAAATTCAATTCTAAGAACAAAAAGTCAGTAGAAGTCTGAAAATTTTTCCAAATTCGAAAAAGTCCGACAGAATGTCTAAAAGTCAGCCTTACGTAGAAATCTATCTAACAAAATGTCTGATTTCAACTTTCTTGAAATTTTTAAATCCATAGCATTATCTCTGAAAATTTTTCAAATTCCAAAAAAATCAGACAAAATGTCTATAAGTCAATTTTCCAAGTTCAAAAAATCTAAATTGTTTGTCTGGCATAATGTCTAAAAGTGAGCATTATCTCTGAAAAATTTTTTTAGCTCAAAAAGTCAATGGAAATTTGAAAATTTTCTCAAGTCCAGAAAAGTCTGACAAAATGTCTAAAAGTTATCGTCGAGGAATTTCATGACCGAATTTATAGACACGAAAAATGGACAAAATTTTCAGATTGACCCCCAGCAATAAGACATATCCACGTCAAAAATGCTTTGGAACGCTCAAATGCTCGTTTATAATGTCAATGACTTCTGAAAATGACAACAAAACAGAAGACGTGATTCGTTGAAATACGAATGACGCATTTTTTAAACCAGTTATATCTTCTTTTTTGTTGTCATTGGCATTATAAACGAGCCTTAAATTTCATCAATTCATTTCCTCCAACATTTGAATCGTCAAGGAAGAGGAGGGGGGTTCTGCGCCATTTTTATTTTCTAACAAATATTTCTCCGGATTATTTAACTACACATCCAAATCTTCAAAGGATTATTCACGGTTTCTCAGTTAGGGTCAGCAGTTGTTCGATTATAGGTGCTATAATCAATTTTAGTTGAAGGGTTCCTCAACCTATGGTGTTTTTTAAAAATCTCGATGAATTGATGATGTTCTCTTCGGCGAGTTTTGGAATGGCACTGATTTCAGCATCGGTGATAATTGATACCTTCATTTTCTGGAATGACTTTTGGTATTATCTAAACGTTTTCGTGAATTTTTTACAAATTATTTTCCAGATTTTGAAAAGTTGACTGACTTTTCTCAGATTTGCCAACTTTTTCCAATTTTTGGCCAATTTTAGCATTTTTTTTTGTACGTTTTAGATATAGGTGTCTGACAGATCCCCCAGACCTCAGCACGTGTACTCAGTGTTAACCGTGTGGCTCGGAATACTTTTTAAAATTCTCTTTGAATTCGTCTTTTAAAGAAAACGACGAGACGTCGACGTCGTAAAATCAATCGCCATCGTATCGGCATTCGGCAGCCGACGAGTACATGATAGGCGAGTGGTAGAGTAGAGGTGTATACACCATACGTACACGTAGTTCGTATAGCCTATAGATACGTGGATAGATATATGCGGACGCGGCACGACGCGAGGGTTGGGGCGGTATCGAGCAGAAGAAAACTTCATTAAAAGTTTTTGTTGAGATTAGGAAAATTTTGACGTTTTCACGTCGACGAGACGAGAAGAAGTTTTCATCGTGCAGTTATTCGCGTATAATATTTTCGAAAATAGAGGCGCGCAGCATCCGCAAACGCAGATTGAGGCAGACAGAGAGGCCGAGAAACGAATTCGTAATATGCAGGTTACGGCTCCGCGCGTCCTTTTTGAAACGGCGTTAATTTTCTTGTCTGCTGAAATTTCTCATGACGAGTAAGTATGCCTACTCGTACGGTGTTTCGTATCTGGCTGCAACGAAGCAATCTGTCATTACCAGAGGTCGCATAGCATAACTAGACGTGTACCTTTAAACTGCCGAGTCTGTTGGGTATACGACGAGTAGATTAGGTATGCCTTAAACTGCGCGGCGGGCATACTCTATTTACGACTTACGTATATTCTATCTATATGGTATGGTAGTGGTACGTAATCTAATATACTTGGGACGTGCGGCGTCGGCGGACAAAAACACTGCCGTAGAAACGATCGTCTGTCATGGTGCGGCAATTCTCTCGCCCGCATAATGAGCGTAATTTTTGCCTCCGTTGCGTATGGAGGCTGTTTAATGCATCCGAGAGACTTCGCAAGTCTCAGCCCGATCGTAAAAGTAGCGTAATTCGCGTTATTTCGCAGAGATTTATATCAGCGTACCTATACGTCGCGTCTCGTCGTAGTATTTTACCTCCGCTTCGCCTATACCTAATTCGTGCGGTGTCCGCGTACTATACGTGGTTTTTTGATATGTGGGTAGATTGGCTAATGGGTTTGACTACCCAGCTGTACCAACTCGCGTCAGACTTATACCTATCATCGTTACCGAGATACTCGCAGAGTTATAATTAGACTGAGAGCGGTCTCATCGGAGCGCCGCAGTCTCAAAAAGATGAAATAAAAAGTGCCAACGTGTCTAGGGTTCTCGCTGTTGGTGACAATTTACTATCCGGCCCCGGCCAGCCTCCGCTCCGGTGACATGTAAACCATAACGCGATAGTACGGTATACGCGCGGACATAATGTGGAAACAATGTGACAGTAAAATGGTGTAAATGTTGTCGACAAAGACGTTCCGCTAATTGGTTGTGAATGTCGTCTTCGTGGTCGTCGACAGCCGCCAGAATAACAACACGTACTTCTCTGCCTATACTATACATACGTACGTGGTATGCTGCTCACTACTTGTACTCGTATGTACCAGAAGTGGTAAATTTTTGTCGTTTGCCGGCACATTGCGCTACAAAATAGTAACAAGGTACTACTAGGTACTTAGTAGTTACATGTTGCGGCAACCGGTGCTGTCGTCAGCGGTTGACAACGCGGTTATTCGAACGCCGAGCCGATAGGAAAGGCCAAAGGTATACGTAGACCTACGAGACAAGTAGTCGAGCACAGTGCACAACTCGCGGACCATCTAACGATTACCATATTCGTACGAAGAAGAAGAAAAAACTCGTGGTTTGCCTACCTGGAAAAAGCCTGCTGTATGTGAACTAAGTACTTGATAACGAATCGAAAATTACGAAGAAAATTGTTTCGAATGAGCCCTTCAACTGCGAGGGTGAACAAACGCAAATGTACCTACTTGTACGCTGGATGGTTTGCTTACCTACCCGGTAGAAGGAGAGTTAGTAGCTTTGAAACACCCTGTATACTACTACCTGCCATACTACAGCACAATGCCGGTGGTTTGAACTAAGTACTTGACGAAAATGATGTTGGTTTTTACCTAGAGAATAATGAGTCTGGAGGTATTCGCAATTCGCATATATGTCTTCGTACCCAAACCTACCTACATGGACGACTGGATGGACCTGTATTCGAAAGAAGAAATTTTAATTTGATTCTGGGAATCGAGTCGAAGAATATTTGGGGGATCGGACCGGCGACAGACGCTGCTTAACGCAATATGGTACCTATGTAGTATGTACCAAGAAGAACGATACCAACGCAGTCGCATATATTTCTGTAAATACCTATATGTAGGTACGTGTTGTACAAATGCCGTAGCCGGATCGGGCCGAGTCCGAGCACCCACACGTCGTAGCAGAAGGTAAAATGACTTACACGACCCATAAATCGTGTAATAGTTTGGGGACGACCAAACCCATTTTGTAGGCGTGGTCGGCCGGCACACGACGCTTCGGACGCCTACAACGTCGTGTTGATCGCGACGACCACTTTTCAATACGCCGCGCCGGTTCCGTTGTCGATTCGCAGCACGTTCGAGTCCCATCAATAACAATTCGGATTCGGCTGCGATTCGAGAAAAATTTCACCCGAATTTGTCAATCGTGCTCGCGCAAGAGGCGAGTTTGACCATCGACTTGACAGTGCGTTCTACTCGAGACATTCCGCTTTTGTATACGAAACGTCGTCAATTCAGATACGAAAGAAATGTTTTCGAATGGTTTTTCGTCGAATTGCAACTTGACAGTTTGCTGGAAATATCACCTACCTGATCTCGAAAACCCTACATTTTATTCAGCCAATTGAAGCGCTCGAGGAACCAGCAGAATCACACTCAAAATGCAGATTACCAAAGATGAATGATACCAGGCTATAGACACTGGAACTACAAGATGGATATCTGCAGGTCACAGCGGAAAGGGGATTACCAAAAAATTTTGTAAATAGTTACTCACATAGTCCCCTGTAGGAGCGCTGCTCATTAGCCCCTTTTTGGTTATTTTTTTGACTTGTAACATATCATTCACATGCAACTCGTTACGTCACTGAGAATTCAACCAATCAGATTGCGAGCG
>FIZU01036957.1:0-15851 GCA_900064475.1 Pseudococcus longispinus
TTCAATTTTTGCAATCAAAATAATTTTTTTGGATCAATAGGAACCATTTTGGCCCTTTTGGTACCCAGCGAAGGGTATTTTATTTAAAAAAAAATCAAAAATCTCGATTTTTCACCAATCTGCAACTTCTTAACCTCCTGGTAGGGTAGGAAAAGTGGTATCCAGTTTCGAGGTCCATGGTTTGGGGAGGTGTAGAAACTCAAATCGCAACCTTTTGGGGCTGTGCTGGGTATGCCACACAGACAGTACTACCCTAAAGTGGTCAAAAACCGTGTTTTATTCGAAAATTACCCCACTTTGAGGTCCCCTAGCTCTGCTCCTCTTCGAGCCAGGGGTCTAAAATTTTCTATGGCTCATCCCCAAATAAATATGAACCACCCGCTTGAATTTGGTCAAAATCTGAGGTATGTTTTTTTTTCGCGCTCCACCCTAATGTACACACAGTGGGGGGCAGTGGTCGTGAATCATGTATTATCAATATAAAAAATTGCCGAGTTTCATACAGTTTTCAAAAATATATGTTCTTAAATAGTAATACGCGATTCGCAAAAATAAGTACGACCCCCTCACCCCCAAAGTGAAAAATAAAGTCATATTCGAATTCTACGATCCAAAAAACAAGTATTTTGATATGCAACATGCCTGTACCCGTGAATTTTTTTGCTTTCCCCTTAGCCTTCTCCCCTCCCCCCATTGTAAAATTACGACGAATTTGAATTTTTCAAATCATTTCAGTTCTTGAATATCCCCTTAAACCGATCGTGAATACTTTCAAACCGATTATATGACTTTTATGCTGATTTAATACGAAAATCGCGAATTTTTCGAATTTTCCTCCCTTTTGACTCAGTCTGCCAGGCCCTTGGCAGCATTTAGGGACCGGCAGACCTGCATATTCGGATTCAATGCGAAAAATGCCAAAAATTGACACCCATTTGAACCATCAGTTCTCTCGGACGAAAGTTCAGAAAATTGTGAACTTTCTAGCTTTCACTGTGCTTAAAAGCAGCAGCTGCGGATCGGCAGACTGATGGTTTTCAAAATAGGGGTACAAATGCTAATCTGTGAGACCGATCCCAGCTTTCAGTTCTTTCGGTACATTTTCAGTAGGTTCAGCTCTGAGAATATTGAAAGCAATTGATAATTTTTTGTCTACAATAGTTCGTTGAGAATAAAACGGTTTGTTGGAAAATTTTGTTAATTTCGAAATGTTTCGTTACAAAGTAAAAGTTCAAGTTTGATCTTGATTGTATTTATCATTTTCGGGTATGAAGAGAAAATACCTTCTTTGCCCCTATAGTTCAATCCATCCACATGCCTTGAATCGATAATTATGTGCAAAATTTTTCTTATCCTCAATACTTATTTTCTTTTTCAAACTTTGCTTCAATTTTTCAATGGTTAAAAAAATGATAATGTTTCATTTCTCACTTGTTGATTTCATAAAAATTGACAACTGATGCCATTTGCGTATTACATCGATTTACATCACTAAAATATTCATCGAATTTTCATTTTTTTTTTTTCGAACGAAAGGTAATAATGAGATTAAAACAATCGATGTTTTATTACAGCTCATAAATTAGACACTACGCGGTTGATATTTAAAAAAAAATCGATTTAGGTTATCGATGGAATTTTTAATTTTTCAACGAAATACGTGAAAAAATTTCACTGTGAATTGATTTTTTTTGAGTCTAACATCTTGAGAAATGTTCAACTGTGGCATCCTCTGAATTTACTGATCATGATAGAACATATACGAGTATATTAACATTTTTCAAACACATGAAACAAAAGGAAGAACCCCAGCTTAAGATTAGATACATTTCCTTACAAGTTGATTAAACTAGGTTACAACAGTTACAGTTTCACTTACAGGTGACAAAGGTTTCGGCCGAGAGGTCAAATAATTTAATTTTTTCCTAGAGTTCATCGTTCTCCCGCACACGATTATTTAACATTTGTACCTAAATTCTTCCATCGAGCCGAAGGGGGAGATGGGCAGTACTTGGTCTGACTTAATTGCTTAGCTTACACATACGTAACGCACAGCCGAGCTATATTTAATCGATTAACGAAACGATAAGTCGATAAATCATAAATACTTGTGGCTTCAAGTATCGAAGATAGGTACCGCACGTTTGATTTATTCAATAAAAATTACGCTCTGGCGTGAGTTTATCTTTAACATAGGTACTCGTATCGTACATCTACATATCTATTATGTGTCCATATTTCCATAATCAATTTATCGTCTCGCGTATACCTAGTACCTACCTATATATAAACTCGGCATTTTATAAGGTCGCCTCGTGTGTAGTTTTATCATCGATCGCCACTTCCCGTTTAAGCGGAACAAGCCGCTGTGAAATTATCTAACAATCTGATACAGCCCTACCGTGTAGCTGTAGGTATTATATAAAAACCACGTGTTTGCAGATAACTCACTATACTTCTTCGACGACCGGATAATCCGACGCAAAGTACACGCGATGTAAGAGGAAACTTGTACATACGTTCACGATACATGCGCTATTTATATTGTAAAGAAATCGTTTGTTTGTGTTACAGTAGCACTTTTTTTCTTCTTATTTTGATATAACACTTGAAAGAGTGTTGCGTTCGTATAAATCAATACCTATCCAATTACACGATAAATTAATCTGCGCTAATCTAGATGGCGTGGGAATTGTATACGTCGAGCGTCAAAATTTAATACCGGCAATTGCTGGCAGTCGGCGAACTCGAACGTACGAGAAAAACAGCCTTTTTGGCATTCTGCCCCGCCCATTTTCCACAAGTGCGGGGGTTGAGGCGCAAACGCATTCGTAAGCTGCGAATAAATTAAAATGCTTCGCGTTTTTTCGCCAACTCGACTCAACGTCGTACATTTTTTTCCTCAACTTCCTGTCAAGAAGGGATACATTTTTAAAACCATATTGTCTACGAATACGATGTAAATTTTTTTCCACTACCGGACTGCAAAGGCGGGCATAGTCTGGGTGGCTTTTCGTATGCCATTCGTTGGCGAGGGATTAGACGTATAATACCTAGAAGAGGCATCGCGTGCGTGAAACTTTCAAGTAAGAATTTCCGGTTCCCAACCGAGAGCTTTAATTTAAACGGTGCCGTTCAGACTGGTCGCGCATATCATAACGAAGATAATGTGTCTGTTTGTGGAGTAAAAAAAAAAAAAAGGAAAAAGAAAGAGACATAGTTGCGAACGTGAATATATGGAAAAAACTACCCTGTATTAACGACTATGGCCGTACAAATTCGTATGTACGCGTCGAAGGTTGTTCACCTTGTCTTTAAATTACCCTTATCCTCCGTCAAACTACCATTGTTTATGCAACCCTATAAAAATAATCAAGTTGGAAAGTTGAATAGATAGAAGAAAAAACGATGAAAGAGCACTGACCTCACCCCTTTATTTCAACGTTGATTCCGCGGACATGCAATATTCGAGGTACATGAAATATGCAAATTATCATTATACCTGTATCGCGGATTTTTTTTTGTTTTCTCGTAAATATATTATACCTACCGACTATACCGAGATTAAGAACGTGTAAAAAAAAAGAAATTCAAAAACCGTCCAGCCTTTCATTATCGTTCGTGCGAGTTGAACTTGCAATATAATTGTAAGTTGAGCGGAAAGGGTTTTCTGCTTTTGTGCCTATCTGTGCTTGGAAATATTATGCATGCGTCTCGATGGTAGCCAATTTTGGGTCGAAGGTTGGCGAGTCGAGACGTGTTGAAGTGCAGGTGATGGAAATTTGTGAAAATTGCAGGGTTCGAAGTTCGTATAGAACATGGAAATTACGAAGGCACGAAAGTGGTTCGAAAAAGAGTGGAAGGCAAAAATATAAAAATAGTTCGAATTAGATAAAAAAAAAACATATCAAAAAGTACGAAATTTTGATTTTTGACAAAAATGCCGACCTAGATCAAGGAAAATTTATGATGAGTAAGGGAGGGTAGGGCATAATTCAAGGTGGAGTATTATGCAAAATCCGACCTTACGCCTTGGTAATATTGGAAATGATTTTTTTTCGATGTAGTAGGTTTCCTAGGTTGAGTTCCCTATCTTCTTGCTAGTAAACTTCCGAATAGTTTGAGTAGGTATCTATGATTTTTTTCACATGACGTGATTTTTGCAACTTTTTTTTTCCAAAAACACGTTTTCATCTACCAACTTTTTTTATCGAAAGCTGAGAATTCTCAATTATGTTGTTGTTTTTTTACATGAAGTTCATTCAATTACCTACAAAATGAGCTATTTGTGTTTGAATTTGGTTAATGATGTAGAGATCTGGCACGGCATGGCAATTTTGCATAATTGTTTTTCTGGTCTCGAGTCGCCTTTGAGTAAAAAGTTTGCATTACGCTCCACTCTCTCCCATACTTAATATTTTGTTGCATCGGATTTAAAATTATTGAATAATTTTTGGGAGTGTCATCGAACGAATTCCGTGGAAATGCGGCACGAAAAAAACACGAATTTTCGATGTAAATGTTTTTGCGTTCATTATTGGTGTAGGAGGGCTGAGGCGAGGGCTGTAATGAAAATTTTGAAAAAATTTTGCAAAAGTTCGATTTGTCTTAATTTTTGCTTCTTTTTTGTTTATTTTTATTGAATTTTGGAAAAAATTATATCATACATTTTTCATCTTTGAAGTCATGATTCTGATCAAAATTTTTTTCTCGAATTTTCAAGATCTTTTCCTATTTCTATCAACATTTCCTGTTGAAATGTCTGATGCAAAATGTGAAATTTCTTTTTCTTGCAAATTTGTCTGAGAAATTCTTAAATGGAGATTTTTTCGTAAATTCAGTTTTCATTTTGGAAGGTGGAATTTTTTTTCGTATTTTTAACCACTTACTGACTAAATATGTATTATAAAAATGTGAAGAAGACTCGCTTTTTTAAGTACTGCAGAAAATATATCAACGTTTCTAGCTTGTGCTGAAAGTGTTGAAAAAGATCCTCCAATTGACAAGGTGATGGTGGTGCAGATAATCAAAAAAACTGCTGGAAAAGTCCCGCATTTTTCGTTCAAAATTCATTAAAAATTAATTGTTTCTCCAATTTACCCTTCGAAATTAAAAAAAAAGTCAAAAAATTGATTCATTCAACAAAATTTTTCTTTAATCTCTCGTTCATTTCGTTTATCTACTTGTATCTACGTCTGTTTTTTTTTTTTTTAGAATTTGAGCATTCCTGCAAAAGTGCTGAAAAAATACTGAAATTTGATTTGGAAATTTTGTCAGACACCCTGTATATTGAGCGACATGTTGCATAGTTTTTTTTTCAAAATTCGGAGATTGTAAGGACATGTAATACATATTCGAGATCAGCACTTCTGAAAATCTAACAAATCACACGAGTAAGTCACCGGAGGGTCATTCCGTATTAACGTGACCTAAAAATAAAGTCCCCCCTCTCTGATTTTGTTCAATTTTTTTAAAAAGATTGTCCCATATGGTAAATCAGAGAACTCACTCCTCAGGTGACTGGGAGCTGGAGCCTCGAAGTTTTCACACATTCGGATTTGGAACCTTATAAATCGAGATATGTTAAACTTAGAGTAAATATTTTTACACTGTTTTAAAGGTCGCCAAAAGTAGATTAAAAATCATTCGTAGAAAATTTATAAAATTCAAAGTCGATTTTTTTTTAAAAGCTCAATTTTTGAGGATGTATCACTTTCTTGAGCTACCGTTTAAAAATTTGTAAAAATTCAAGCCGATACATTTTTTTATGCTACTTACAACCAATGATGTTTCATTGTGGGATCTCAACACCCTAAGGGGGTTCGAGAGCCTCCAAATCTCGTCTTTCAAAAAAATATTTAGGCCGTGTGGCATATCGTTAGTTATGTTTTCGATGGTGCTGATCACGAATATCAACTTATTTTTTTGATTCGACTCTCAGTTCTCCACGCTGAGCCCCCTAATTTCGAAAAAAATTGAAAAATCATGTCGTATATGATTTGCTAGGTTTTTAAGGTCGCTGATTTCAAATATCGACTTAGTTTTTCATTGCCACCCTCCTGTGCCCCAAAATCTATCACATCACCCACAAATTTTGGAATAAAGGGATGATGGAGCACAGGTGGATCGTAATGGAAAACCAAGCCGATATTTGAATTCAGGGACCCTAAAAATCCAAATTTCTTCTGCAATATTAGACACGAAGGATTGTTTCACTCCCCCTCACCATCCTTCTTCTATTTTTGGAATTCTAATACCGGTCTCGTTTGTGTCAGTCCAATATTAAGTTCGCTATGAATTAAAAGGTTCTAGAGAATACCTTAGATAATATTGATCAATTCAATCGTATCGATAAAATTTATCGATATCTGCGTTCGCGTTTACCAGTTTAATTAATATTTCGTCCGTGTTGAGCTCGGGCGTTCGGTTCTTGGCGTGTATAATTATAAGTCTATATTACTCGAAATGTCAACGGACAATACAACGTTAAAAATATTACGCAAAATATGCCATTGCGTGATATTTAACCATAATGAAACGTAAAAAAAAATGCAAAAATCCTAATTAGACGCGATGATATTAAAAGCATAAAATTACGTCGGGAAATTTTGTTTCAATTCTATAACATTAAAGTTTTCGATGTTTTATACGAAGGGAGTCGCCATGCAGCCAGCACGATACGGAGTTTAATCGAATATTATACGCTTATAAAATTTTTCTCAGTATCGGCGAAGTAAAAAACGGACTTTCCAAGTAGACGAATTTATTTAGTATAGAGAACACGTTTCGAGCTTGAACGAAAACCAATAGCTGAGGCAGGTTTTTAAAGTGAACTCGATTATTTTCTCATTTCGGCGTCGATTCATCGTGCACTAAATTAATCTGGAATTTAAACTTCGATATTGTAATTAAAATACTTACGTATAGCTAATGGGTGTATCTTAAACATCTCTAGATGGCTTTTATACACGCAGCGTGTATTAAAAAGCATTGTGAAAAGATTTTAAATTTGTTAAAAAGTACCCAGAGATTCGAAGCGTTAGAATTTACTTAGGGTAGGATACCTTTTGCTCGCGTATAGCGCATCGTCGTAGTCGTAGCTCGTTTCAAGTTTACAAGAATAGTTCAAAGCGTTTTAATACGGATAAGTTTTCAAAATTGGAGTGCTGTTGCCCGTCGAATTAATTTAGCGCTGAGCGCAATTTTCAAATTAGAATAGTCTCGTTTTGTAGTACGCCTTGTTTATATTTCGCTGATGGTGAAACGCACAATGTTTGAGATTTTGATGAGTAAATTTTGGACTCGGCGTCGTATTTCGTTCGGGCGCCACGGTTGACACGAGCAATTTTTTTTTCAACTTGAAACGTAATGCTGATTTGAAATTGGTCCGAGTGAACTATTACGTACGTAAATAATGTATAGAAAATGTTATTTCGAAACGTGAAGGAAGTTGGCGAATTTATTAAAATAAACTACGAATTTACGACTTTTCGCTTTCGGCTACGCACAAAAAATTGCCTAAATGGATAATAAAATTATGGCGTATTTTTTTTATTATTCTCCTAATTGACTCGAAATGTTTGCAAACATTGCCAGCGGCGTTGTCATGGAAGTGGATTTTTTTTCAAGTGGAAGTCTATATAATAAGAGGGTAATGGGGAACCGGGGGATGACAGGGGGTTCGAATTTATACTCGGTGAAAATGCAATTGAAAATAATTCATTCCGAGTAAATATGTACGTATCTGTAAATTACGAAAATTGAAAAATTCTCGAATTTTCTCGAAGAAAAAAAAGTCAATATTGAAATTCATCTTTGTACCGCCTTGAAATTAGTTACAGTTCGTGAACTTTATTTTATTGTTAACAAAATTTGTCGATAAGTATTTTAAAAGAAGGAAGAGGGGTGCCAGGTTGAAAATTTTCACGAAAAAAGGCAAAAGATTACGAAAATGCACTTGAAATATCTCAATAAAATATGCAAAATATGCCTTTGAACCAGAAATATGCAAAATATACCTACCCAGTGAGTTTACAAAAAATGTTATGAATAATTGCAAAAATATGCGTGCATGATATGAACTATTTCATTAAACAGCCTAAGTTAATCATCTTCAACGCAAAGACACATTCCTGAAAGTTCATGAATTACAAAAATTTGAAATAATTTTCTCTATTAAAATGTTTAATTTTTCCAATAAATTGAACTAAAATTTTCCTACTGAAACTTTAAACTGAATACCGAAATTTTAATATTTACCTAATCAAAAATTCCGTAGGAAATTTTACCTACGAAAATTAATTTTTTTTAATAATTATGAATACCTACCTGGTTACCTACCAACAATACCAACATAATAGTTGCAATGATTTTTGACTACCTAGGGTATTAGGATCATCAGCATTCTCATTCTTTAATAATAATTGAATCAGGAATTGAAAATTTCCAGAAATAGTCATCTTCTGTTTTGAATAGAAAGTGGATATTTTGGATATTTTTTGTCAAATTTTCCTTTTTTAGCTGCGTTTTTTTTTTTAGCAAAAATTGTTAATTAAAAAAAAGTCTGCGAAAAAAATGATTTTTCTCCCCAAAAGTACCCTACAGTTCTTCTTCTCCAAGAATTGAAGTCATTTTTTATGAAATTTGATCAGTAAAATGATTTTTGATAATTTTAATATGACTGTATGTTGTTTTGGTCAAAATTTTTTTCTAGTGATTCCTCATTGCATATTTTGCATATTTCAGGTGGTAAAGTGCAAAAGTTTGCATATTTTGAACGACGAAAATACATGTAATTAATATGATCGTATTTCAGAATTCTTACGGTATAAAAATTCTTGCTCAAATAATAAGCTACAAATTTCAGACGTTCAGAAGGTATTTCCATTTCGTCATTTTGTATTTGAGAATTTTTCACTTTTTTTCATGTTTTTGGAAACTTTTGTCACATTTTAGTTTTTCGAATTTTCCTTTTTACGTATGTGAATTTTGAAATTGATGTCTTAAAAATTTTTTTCAGGAAATAATTTGTTATCTCGTAAAAATGACGACTTCGTCAAAAATAGAGCATTTTTTTAAAATCTGCTGAAATCACGAAGTTTGGTGTAAGTATTTCTGGAAGAAATTAATCAATTCAGAAATAAGAAACATGTTTTGCAATAAAAAGTCATCTGCACTTTTTGGAAGAAAAAAGTGCTTCCATTGAAAAATAAGGATGTCTATTGCCTAGGTACTGGTTGTAAACAAGTATGTAGTAATTTTGAAAATGAGCAGTGAAAGTATTGCAAAAGTAGTGAAAAAATCAAAAAATTGTAAACAGATAGTTATATTTTTGAAAATTTTATATAAAATTGATTTTTTTTCTGGGAAGCGTTCATGGGTTCCGGACTTTCATCTTTTGGATGGTTTTTTTTTGCAAAAAAAAGCTTGGTCTCGTTTTGCTCGGGCTTAATAAATTTACTCATTTTCACAAAAGAATGAATGTTTCCAGATATTACATTGAATCACTTTTTCCCCCATTCCTCCCTTCCTCCCCCTTCTTCCCTTGAATGCTTGTCTGGCTACGGTACTGCCAGAATAATTTTTTTTTTTTATTCAATTAAACTCGACACGTTCGAAATAGGCTGTAGCTGTTTTTGGAATTCTCAGTTGATCAAACAATAAAATTGACTTCAAGTCATATTCACCTCGGGAAGTGATATTCTGAAAGTTTTGTGAAAAGTAGATGGTGAAAAAGTAGTGAATTTTGAAAAAAAAATTCTTTAGACACCATGAAAATTTTCAGCATCGAATTGAAGCCAATTGGGTGCTCTGAATTTTTTCAAAAATTGAAAAAGAAAATGATATTTGCAAAAAAAAATCAGACGCCATTTTGTGTTTTGAAGTGAATTTTTTCTGAGAAAGCCATTTTATTTAAGCTTTGATGTCCACATTTTCAACTCCAAAGCATACAATATGTAATTGAAGTTGAAAATCATATACATTTTGAATTATATTCTCTATTCCCTTCGATAAATTACTCCATTAAATGTAAACAAATTTTCAACGACCTGGAAATTCCAAAAAATTAAACTTCGATCCGACATTTGCCAAAATTAATTCGTAAAAAGCTCGAGCCGCCTGGTGGAAAAATTCGAAATTTCATCTTCATCCATAAATTATTAGATTGGTACGTATCTCAATTTTCAATCAATCAAACCGCATTCGGGTACTCGATGTTACGACGAAGATATAAAACTTGCTAATAAAGCTGATGAATTTTGTAAGATATCGTGTACTTACCTATACTCGTACCTACGACGGTTAAAACTTTATATAAATTTTGGTCTTCGTGACTGCTTCGGTCGGGTAATATATAAAACTTGAGCAAAATGTTGAACTTGCAATAAGTTCGGTATAATTTATAAATAATGCGTGTTAAAAAGGAAGTACAGCAACAGTAGGTATTTTCACTATAATGCTGAAAGCTATTAACTTCAACTCGATATAACCTGTTAGATTTCGTTGTTTCGTGGCCCGCGAGTAGGTAGGCATATTTTCGGTATCGCTGTCATGTTCGTGTGTATTTCTAATTCGAAAATATAGCGGATTTTCATTCACTGGGTATATTTTCAATTAAAGTTTTCCAACCAGTTTTGAATTAGTTAGTGTACAAAAAATAAGTATCATTTTCACGTTATACGAGTTCGTACGATATGTGAATTGTTTTTTTCGTATTTGGTATTCGCATACAAGTACATATTTCCCGAAATGTGTAATTGTGTATAAGTAGGTATCTAGTTTTTTTTTTACGTTGAAATGCGTAGGTGTGCAGTTGGTACGCGAATAGTCGCGTATTTAGATGAATATGAAAAAGTGTATCGTAAAAATACGTATATTAAACGTGATACGAACGAATGTGTGAAAAAAAGGGTATCGTAACATGCTAATAAAAAATTTCTGTAGCAGAGTGCCATTTTGGGACTCGTAAGTATACGTTTGACATGGCGAAATAAATAAAAATAACGATAGCGAGCTAAATTTTATATAAATGTGTCGTTGCGAAGAATTCGTTCGAATGGAAAGCATATATAGGTATAGATCGGCGTATCTACTCGTATCTATCTGTATGGCAAACGGTGAGCAAGGTTTTGACAACACGTACTTTCGCACGTGGATAAACGTCTCAAATATCTGGTTCAAGTTTTCCAGTTAACTTGATGTAGAACGCTAATAAGTGTAAAGCTGCGAAGTGTTATTCAATACTATGATACACGATTTTACAAGTACCTATATACCTAGTTACCTACGTACAGTGCATATATAGCTACCTATTTATACTTGCGAATAAACCTGCCCTGAGATAAAAACGATGATGGTACGATTAGAAAGTCAAATTTGGTTCAACTAACACAACTAACCCATTTGAGATCTGGAGAAATCTAGTGGATGAAGTTTGAAATTTTTCATTGCATCATGTAGACTACCTAAAGTCAAGTTAGTGCACGAGGTCATTTTCACCAATGAAAATTAAACTGTTGAAAAAGAAAGAGATGTAGTGAAAAAAATTTATTTAAAATTTTTTTTTAATTGCAATTTTATTTTTCAAAAAAGATGAAGTTTTGAATTCGTAAGTCAGATATTTTGAAGTCTCTAATTACCTAATATTGAAAATTTTCATATTTTTATCTAATAAAAAATGAAATGAAGAGATTCTAAGAGGATTTTCGATTTACTTAACTACACTGAAAATTGGCATAGAAAATCTGCTTTCAAAGTTTTTTAGACTTTCAACAACAATTTTTGGAAAAATGATGTCGACTGCTTAGATCGAACGCACGTGTTCGGACTTAAGCTGTCGATGTAACGAGTATTTCATAGATAGAAACGTTATTTAGTGAATATTTTTGAGGACAAATTTTTATTCGCTGCATTTTTCGATTTCGAATATGGATGTCTTATTTATAACGTATGACTGTAAAAGTCTCGAAAACCAAGCTTTTTAGAAAAAAATTAATAGCTTAAAGCAGAAAGAGAATTTCAAGCTCTACAATTTTCACAACTTGCATTTTTTTCGTTGCACCCTTAGTTTGGCCAGAAAATCCCATGTTTACTAGAAATTTATGAAATCGAAAATTTCAAAACTGAAGCAACTTTTGACTGCAAAAACCTCGAAAACTAAGCTCCGTACAAAAAAAATAACAGCTTAATGCGGATAGAGATTTTCGAGCTCTACAATTTTCATCCCTTGCACTTTTTTCGTACCACCCTTGGTTTGGCCAGAAAATCCATGTTTATGAGAAATTCACGTCGAAAATTTTAAAAATGTAACAACTTCTGACCGCAAAAATCTCGAAAACAAAACTCCCTAGAAAAAAGTAATAGCTCTTATGCAGATAGAGAATTTCGAGCTCTACAATTTTCACCCCTTGTACTTTTTTCGTAGCACCCATAGTTTGGCAAGAAAATCCATGTTTAAGAAAGATTTACCAAGTCAATGTAATTTTTTAGTTTTTTTAAATTTTCAAAACCATCGATTTTGTACGTTTCCTATAAATATGCATTTTCTAGCCAAACTAAGCGTGCTAGGAAAAAAATTCAAGGGATGAAAATTGTAGAGCTTAAAATTCTCTTTTTGCCACGAGCTAATAGTTTTTTTTCTAGGGAGCTTGGTTTTCGAGATTTTTACTGTCAAAAGTTGTTTCATTTTTGAAATTTTTGACTTTATAAATTTCTCATAAAAATGGGTTTTCTGGTCAAACCAAGGGTGCTAGGAAAAAAATGCAAGAGATCAAAATTGTAGAGTTTGAAATTATTTTTCTCTCATGAGGTATTAATCTTTTCTATGGGGCCAGCATCGGTCATATAAATGGGCTACTCTGTACATAAAATATCAGTACAATTAGGCTCTGTAGGAATTTTTGAAAATATCTTACACCTTGACAATTATTCTCTCGAAATTTTCATTCTCGATCTTTGGGTTGAGATCAATGTAGAGAGAAACTTTCAGAATGTAGCGATGATGAAAAATTCCAACCCTTTATTTTTATTTTAGCACAGGAATCGTCAGTTTTCAAAAAACATTCGTTATAGTCTGGGAAGCTGATTTCCTGTGTGAATTTTCAGTTCAATTCAAATCGGAAATCCTCTTATAATCTCATTATTTTGCTTTTTATTTAAAAAAGTTAATAAATTCTCAATTTTGGGTGATTTTGGGTTCAGAAATATCTGAATTACAAACTCAAAATTTCAACTTTGAAAAAAATTGGGAGTGGGAAGAAGATGAAATTTTTTCACTACCTACTTCTCTTTCTGTTTCAAGGGTAAATACTCGTATTTCAAGTTCAATTTTTTTTCAATTTATGCAAATCTCAGAAATCAGACAGCAAATGATAGATAATTTTGATTCGATCCTATTTCGTGTATGAAATTTGAATTTTCACTGGTGAAAACGAACTCGAGCACTAACTTTGTTTCAGTCTACACGATGCCACGAAAATTTTTAAATTCCATCCATCGTATCTCTCCTGGGCACAAAAGGGGCTAATTAGGTGATTTTTCACGGTTAAATCTCGCTCTAGCGTCGGTGTCGCTCACGTATCCGCATAATTTAGCCCATATACGCAAGCTCAGCGTCGGCTTAGCGTGTAGAAAATTAAGACATTGGTCGAATGGCGGCTGCGTTATTGAAAATAATAATAAAGTAGAAATAATCCGAACAATTAGCATTATCGGGTCATTAAGCTTTGGCATAGGAGCACGAGTTAGGCATATCGTATTACATAAAGTAGTTAACCGATACTTCTCAGCTTCCTACGTTACCATGGTTACTACATTTGACGTCACCGAACATCTCACGTTTTTAACAAATACAAAAAATGTACCACTGATGCGTTCTGGTTTCGAAATTTGACCTTTTATTTGTCTATTTGTCGCGTACGTATTATTTTCGATGTGCTATACGACTCAGGTAGAGTGGTATAGGTACTATACTCATACTCTGGTATCTTTGTATCCATTCGTAGCTCGTGTAGACTCGCTACGTAGCTAGCTAATGCTCGGAACATGCCAACTAGACGATCGATCCGTGAAACTTGACCCTTTTCATTCATAAACCGGGCCGAATTTGAACTTGGTGTACGCGTTCGTAAAATTTGAGTCGCACTAGATGAAAATGCTGTATACGCGAATGTTGAGAAAGCTTTTGTATACTGTACGCGAAACAGCCCTTCGGGGATATGTTTCTCATACATCTGTAACTGAATTTTTTTCTTCTTTTTTATACGCCGAGTATAACAACAATTTAAAATATGTTCGCGAGTATAAATTTTCAGCGCGGAATTCATTTTCTCGTATTAGATTATACGCGATACGCGAAAAAAAAAGAAAAATACACCGAGTCGGATTGTGTAATCTTGGTATTATGTTTCGGTGACCCCTCCCATTCCTTTCACCATTCATATTTTTCTATTTTTTGATCTCGTCCGTTTTTTTTTGCGTGTATTCTTCGTATGTACATACGTATCGTATACTATACAGAGCGATAAAACAAAGATGAGAAATTTTTTTTCAAATTTCGTCCCACGTTTATCGTTTTTGGAAAATTCGTATTTTATTGAACGACTCCGAGAACAAGATGAGGAATGAGGAAGGTATACAAGTACATTGGATAACATCGAAAGTTACACACATTACGCAAATTGAACTTTTTTTCCATTGTTCCAAATCGAATTCGATATATTTTTAGTTCAAAATAATGTATCAACTTCTATTAATCATTTGAATGACGCTAATTCATTTCGTTTCTCGATCTTCTCTCTCCCTGTCTTTGTTTCTCTCTCGTGCGAAAGTATACCAAGTAAAAATGAAATAAAAATAATATATCAACCGAAATTGACGTCACGCGGTGTATTGCTACCTACGGTGCGACTTGGTAAGATGATATATTAAAAAATTTAATTTATTTAAAATACTCGAACGATAGGAGTTGAATTTTCACAATTTTTTACCCAGTTATTGTCGAGTAGGTTTGAGGTTACTGTTTGCTCGCAATTTTTTCCAAAGGTGGTATTTTGAAGGTCTGTTCAGTGCGAATTTAGAAGAAGGGTTTGGTCGATTAATTCAATTGTGACGAATAACACGATATTGAATTTTATCGAAGGTATTCATCTGTTCAATGTGAGTTATTTTCGTAGCAATGAAATTGTGGATTTGAGTTCCGATATGTACCTGTATTTTATCATAAGAATATCAAAACAATTTGTGTAAAATTTTCAGAATTGTTAGATATTAAATAATTGGAAATGGGTGCAAAATATTTTCAAAAAATAATGCAAATACCGGATGCTCGAGAATATCTAACCTCTTATTTGGGTTTTCAAATTTTCAATTTAATTTTTTTTTCTGGCTGAAATAGACAAGAAAAAAAAAGTTGAAAAACAAAATGTTGAGCTGGCTTGTTTTAGTTAAAATGATACAAATTCGAAAAATAGAGAAATATTCCCTAAAATATTATAAAATTCTGTGAAAAATAGTCAAGTATTTTTTTTGAAATTCATTCGAAAGTTTTGTTTCAACAGCCTTTTCGGATGATTAAAAAATAAATAAAATGAGAGGCTAAAATCAATGAATAAAGATTTAGATGGCTTATCAATAAAGACACGATACTTCATTTTAGATGATTTTGAAAAATTAACGTAAAATTTTCATAAAATTGAAACGAAATCGTCGTGACTGCCCAAACTAGCCACGTGACAACGTCCAATTGCAATCGTTTGACGTCATAATCGCTCCGCCTCCGTTTTCAAACGTCGCGTGATTTTAAAAAAAATTCCATCTTTGAAAATTTTTTTCTCAGCCCCTATGGTCTCAAA
>FIZU01036975.1:0-16520 GCA_900064475.1 Pseudococcus longispinus
CAACATAGAGCAACGCGTTTTTAGTATGTTACACAGAACTCAATGAAGTACCTACTGTATAAATTTCATCGAATTCGTACGGTTAGTTTGGGAGAAATATGGCGTCGAAGTCGAATTATACGATTTTTGTTTTGCAATTACCCCACTACACCTTACTTTTATGATTTTATTGATTTTTTAACCAAGTTTTTCCTGACGTTTATGGAAATTTTAAAAATTTTAACGAACTTTTCGATGGTTTTCATAATTTTTTGGCCGTTTATACTCTATTTTAAATGATTTTCATGGGTATTTTCAATGTTCTTACGAGATTTTAACTGTTTTTTAACATTTTTTATGATTTTTTTTGACTTTCGTATCCTGATTTGTAACTGCTGGGAGAGGAAGCAGACTCAATTTTTAGTTTTTTGAAAGAATTTTATAATTTAGATTCACTGTATTGTACTAGTCGCAAATGATTCATGTGTCGAGCGACATAAAATAAATATGTTTTTAAAAAAAAGGTAGGTAGGTACCTTTAATTTAAGCTAAAACGAATGATTCGTTTCTTTGATATTTTGACATGGATATTGGATATGTCTTGTGGCTGAGGTCAGATAAATTTTTGCATCAGGTTTTCACATCACAAAATTTTATCCTTCTGGTTGACTTTTTTGACTTGAAAAATTTCGGAGATTCCCTCAAGTCAAGTGATTTTTCGAACTTGAAAATTTCATATTGTGAAATTGGTTCTAACCATCGATTCGGAAATTGAGTGAAGATGAACAAGATATGAAACGAGTTTTACCTGAAAACATGCAATTTTCATAACAAAAGGTTTTAGGTATAGGTACCTAAAATGGCGATTACCCAATATAAAAATGAAGATCATGTAATGTAGTGAAGCGAATTTTAAAAATATTTTTCTAATTTTTTAATATGTTGAACATTTCAAATTGCAACCCTTCTATACACGTTTTCACTCCCCCTCTCCTACAATTGCGATTTCAAAAAATGTCATTTTTGAAAAAAATTCAGTTTTTCCAGTTTTTGATCTCCAAAACTTTCAAGGAGAAAAGCTGTGATAATTACGAGTAATTATAGCTGTCAAGTAGTTAATCATTAAAGATGATTTTTTTTCTGTTTTAGTTCAATATACTTACAGAGAATTGGAGAGAACAGGTTTTACTCAGTTTCTTCACGCCATGACTAAGTTGGATCGTTTGCCCTACAAAATATGCAACTACAGGTATGACCAGTTGTTTTTTAACATCTAGGTACATATATCTATTTCAAATTTTGAGGTATTTTTTTATCATTATTGAAAATTGCAAGATGCGACGAAACAGTTCAAAAATACTTCAGAGTCGAAGATAGACCTCTGTCGGTTCTTGAAGTGCTATTTCTAACATGTCGCAACGATGTCGATAAGCTCAGACCTTTAATCGATACTTGGGAAACGATTCGAAAATGCTTACGGATCTTTGGTAGATCTTTCTCTTTTCAATTCCATTTTGCGTTTCAGAAACAACTTCATAAAATCAGTACCTATTAATTTTTGGCAAATTAATTTACCAGATACGGAATTTTAGGCTTGATTTAGAATTTTAAACAGAATTGAATCAAAGTAATTGGAGTAAGGGAGAATAATTTCCATGTCAATATTTCTAAAATCTTTTTCTTCACTTTAAATGGAAAGTTTTACCACTTGAAGTAAGGCCCAAATCGTCAAAATAAATTATAGAAGATAGATAGTATTCGTTCTCCAATTCTGAAATCAGCATGGCTTCATTTATAAAATAGGTAATTCAATGAGATTTTTTTGTCTCGAATCACAATTCTTCTTCCTGTTGTGCTACTATTTTCATTTTGAAAATCATTGCAACATTGTTGATCTCTATTTATGAAAGTACTTGACTTATCAATAATCATTGCACCACTATACCTGCGTTTACATGATTGAATCAAATGCAACCGAGTGTTCGTTTCGGTTTGAACGAACAGGTGTAAAATGAAAACTGGGACTTGGTTTAGTAGTCATAAATAAGTTCGAAAATGATTACCTAGCTTTAAAGTTGATATCTACTTGACTTATTGATAACACTTTATGACCTAACAAATTGATAGGTATAACATTGTTGATTATAATTAATATCACGACCCAAGTGACATAAAGTGCCTATCTACCAGTACCTGGTACGTAAACGTATATTAAAAAGTAATTACGTTTTTGTCGTACAAAAAGCTCATACTCATTTCATATACGTATATTTGCCTACTCTTGGCATATACAATATGTTTTTATACGTTTGACCTGCGTCTGCGTTTATTTTGCCAGAGTCACAGAACGAAGAATACCTACTTAAGAGGGTATGTAATGTATATACGATGTATGCGGTTTATAATCACTATTCGTATTGTACGTAGACTACGTACAGTGTTGGTAAAAAGTTTAATTATTTGTTTCCTTTGTACCCACGCGCGAAGATCGTATCACAGTCTCCATTAATGTACTTTAATTTCGCCCATGAGTAGAAAGAAAAAAAAAATTATCGTTTCTTCGGTACATACGTATGTACAAATGTATGTGCAATATACTCGTACGTACTGTACGTACATGTTCCTCGACGACGTTTTATTAGGTAAATTAAGCAGATCTCGGCATGTCAGCGTAAAGGTTGAAAAACGCTCGCGTGACATTTCCAATAAATAAATTCCACCTTCATTTCCGCTTTTTATTTCAATTTTGGTCGTCAACTTTTTTTTCCCCATCTGGAATAACGCGGTGTTCTTTTACCATAATACTCGTTTCAGACGTGATCGATTTAACGGCAGGAATTTCTATAGAAGGCTTTAATTTCACAACGTCGATATTTGCAGTGCACCTCGAGCGTGTAAGCTGTATGTAGTACTGCGAAGAAATTTAATGTACTGCAAATTTTTTCGTTTGCAACGAGTACCTAATGCAATTTATCCAAGTGTTGTCTGTGTCTGCAAAATATAATTGAACAATAATAATGAGCAGTAGGATAGAAAGGAATTACATAAATTTTATACAGGGCCGGATTATAATGATTTTTCATTCAAGGTCACACACAATTTGCTGCCCCAAAAAGTTCACCAGTTTTCTACATGGATATCTAGTTATCTATGCCTTATGACTTGATGTTAGGAATTTGAAGATTGAAACATTTAAAAGGTTGTGGTAAGAGGTCTTTCAAGTAGACTTTTCCAAAAAAATTACATGGAAACCGTAAAAAAAACACAAAGTTCATAAAAATCATTGGAAATGCTGAAAAATTTGTGAAAAAAAAACTGAAAAATTTGTAATAAGTTGTAAAAGTAGTTCAAAATTTCATGAAAATCATCGAAAATGTTGCAAAAGTTGCTAAAAAGTCGTGAAAATTGACTGAAATTTTGTGAAAGATGTTCAAAATTTAAGGAAAATCATTGAAAATGCAGAAACATTTGTGGAAAAGTCGTAAAAAAGGGCATAAAATGAATAAACTTTCAAAATTTAATTTAAAAAAAAATCATTGAAAATGCTGAAAAATTTGTAAAAAATGTCCAATAAGTTATAAAAGTTGTTGAAAATTTCATGAAAGTCATTGAAAATGTTGCAAAAGTTGTGATAAAGTAGTGAATATTGACTGAAATTTTGTGAAACTTGTTCAAAATTTAATGGAAATCATTGAAAATGCTGAAAATTCTGAGAAAAAGGCATAAAATGGTGTATACACTTTCAAAATTTTATTTAAAAAATCACCGAAAATGTTGCAAAAGTTGTGAAAAACTCATAAAAATTGTTCAAAAAGTTGCAAAAGTTTTTCAAAATTTTCTTGAAAATCATTGAAAATTTTGCAAAAGTGAAAAGCTACGGAAATTGTCTGAAACTTGGTGAAAGTTGTTCAAAATGTAATGAAAACCATTGAAAATGCTGAAAAATTTGTGGAAAATTCGTGAAAAAGCCATGAAATGGTATATAAACTTTCAAAATTGCATTAAAAAATTATTTAATATATAGCAAAAGTTGTGAAAAAATCGTGAAAAAAGTCCCCGTCATTTCCATATTATCCGTGAAACTATAAAACATAGGATATGCTTTTGCTGATTAAAAAATTTTTTCCAATCCCGAAAAAGGCTGAAATAATTTCTAAAAGTCAATGAAAATTTGAAAATTTTTCCAAGTTCATAAAAGTCTGACATAATGTCTAAAAGTCAATTGAAATCTAAAAAATTTCTCAAGTCGAAAAAAGTCTGACCAAATGTGCCAAAGTCAATGGAAATTTAAGAATTTTTCCAAATCCGAAAAAGTCTGACATAATATCCAAAAATTAAGTCTGAAAAAATGTCTAAAAGTCAGCATTATCTCTAAAATTTTTTTTCGTCATGGAATTTCTTGATGGAATTTGGTCACGGAATTTTTTGACAGAATTTTCCGCAAGATTACTCCCCATAGGAAAACCATATCCTATACTAAAAGGCGTAAAATGATGTATAAACTTTCAAAAATTCATAAAAATCATTAAAAATGTTGCAAAAGTCGTGGACAATAACCGAAATGTTGTGAAAACTGCCCAAAAATTGATGATCACCACTTTTTCACAACTTTCACAGCTTTCACAACTTTCGCAACTTTCGAAACATTCTGAACGATTTTTATGGAAATTTGAACTACTTTTACAACATTTCAGGCAATTTTTACGACTATTTTACAACTTTTGCAACACATTGAATGATTCTTTTGGAAAATTCTTGACAATTTTTTCAAAACATTTTTGACTACTTTTTCACAACTTTTGCAATATTTTCAAAAATTTTAATGGAATTTTTGATCATCTTTTCAACATTTTATGCATTTTTGAAGACTTCTTCGCTTTTTTTTGTATATCCGGCCTACTAATAAAAATTTACTCAATTTAAGTTAATTTTTCACAAAATTGAAAAGTTTGGCGAATTTCCAAAAATTATTATATTAAAATTTTGACATGGATACGTCTTAATTATAGCTGGGACCAAATTTGAAAATTTTGTCAATTTTTCGGGTCCATTTTTTATTCACTTCTTTTACCCGAATTTTTAATTAAAAATGGCGGCTGTTCTTTTAACTTTTCCCTATTTTGTTAGACTCTTGAAAACTTATCAATTTTGTTAACCAATTCGCTTTTTGGACTGAGAAATTTTTAGAAATTCTTGACTATTTGGACTTTAAAAAATTTATATTTTTTGAAATTTGACTTTTTTGTCAGAAATTAACATTTTATTAGATTTTACATTATGAGAGATTGATTTTTTTTTTAATTTATTCAAATGTTCAAAAGTCTAACAAAATTTTGAAAAATCAGATAAAAAATATAAAATGTTATTAATTTATTTTACATTTTTTTAAACTAATTTTTCAATAATTTGTTAGACTTTTGAAAACTTGTATAAATTTTAAATAAAATCAACCTCTCATGTTTAAAAAACATGGAGAATTTTTTTGAGTCAGGAAATTTTGTGATTTTGTGTAACTTTCCAACTTTTTGTTAGACCCTTGAAAACTTGTAAATTTTAAAAAGACAGTGACTATTTGGATTTAGAAAATTTCAGAGATCAAGCTGACTTCTAGACATTTTGTCAGAATTTAGAATTTTCGGATTCAGTAAATTTCAGAGATGACGCCGAACAACGGGGGTAGGGGGTGTCTAGTTTTTTTCCTTATAAAATATGCCACTCTAAGTCATGCCTAACTGACCTTATGAGGTAATCTGACCCTGACTTCATAACAATACGCACTTTACGAGTACCTATTTCAAAAATTAAACGTAATTTTCCACAAACTTGTTCTTCAATTAGGCAAATTCAATTTACTCAACATTCCGTATTAATGATAATTTTAGATTTAAAAGCGCATACACCGTGGCTCGGATTCGTCAGCCTTTATGGTGAATTATTGTTCGTCGAGTTATGCTTACTTACTAATAATAGCTTCCTTGTAAGGAGCTATGTATTAAATACCAGTATTTTATTAGCGAGTTCATATACGTTGTACGTTTGTGCAGCGATATAGCAACAGCATAAAGTATGTACTTTTTTAATGATGAATGATGAATGATGAACGGTCTACCATGTTGTGTTGATGTGTAGATAGAACTTTAGTGTGACGGATTGTTGAATTAATTTCAGTTGTGTAAGATTTGTTCGAAACAATTCGAATTAATTTTTCTCTTCTCATTGATACATTGTAGAAATTACATATACGATGGTGTATTGACATGTAGAAATGCCTTTTGAAATCATCTAATAACTTATTTAGGTCAAGTGATCGAGTCGAGAATGTCAAATATTATACGAAGGATTAATCCAATATTCACTATTGGTTTTGAGTTGACGTTTCGCTATCACTGTAGATAGAGAATGAAGGTATTCGTGTAATGTCTTCTTATCAATTTTGAACTATTTTTATTTTTTTTTTTTGAGAATTACGAGTTTGAAATTATTTTTCGTCTTGGGAGAAAGTCGAAATGTGACTTAAAATTGAATTATTCAGTTCAAGTTGTAAAATTTTGCCAATGGCTGAGTTGAATTCGACGACAAGGTAAATGTACTTTCGACTGTACATTGATTAACGTTTTTCTGCTTCGTGTTCGTTAACTTTTGTATTTCACGTTCAATTTGCAAAAGTTCAAGCGAGATAATATTTTCGCTGATTTGCGAATATTTAGTCAATGTATTTTATTCGTATCTATATTATACGTGTATTAACATCAAAATTTACTTCTGTATCAAAATGTATTTCAAAATCAACAAATTAATTTATTAGATAACGACGATTGTGGCACGAATTAAATAGGTAATAGGTACATGAGTGGAAAATTAACGCATTAAATATTATCATATACTTCATACAGTTCGTAGAAAATTTTATTCGTTTATTTAGAAAGCTACTAAGATACGTTGCGTTTTACCAAAGGAATTAGTTAACGAGCACATTTCTCGGAATCATGATTCAAAATCAAAAATTTACCTGGATGGTTTATAAATGAAGGAATGTGTCATGTGTCCGTTATTGGGTTTTAAATGAACGGCAGGTAGATTTCGAACCTTTTCAACAGAAGCTGAAAACGAATCTTGGTTTACAGTTGGTAATTTATTAGGTAGGTACATCTAGTTTCACGGGTTCATTTTTACTACGTTTTTTCAATCGCTCGTCGTTTCAAATTTTATTATTTGAAAGAAAATCAAAGCCTAGTCGTGAATTTTTTCCCACAGGGTAAATTTTTTTACGAATTAGTTTCGTATTTTATACTTGAGCGAAATGAAATATGAAAAATTCCGTTCTAATTGGCAAACCCATGCTGGATTCAATTAGTGGAAATGAATCATCTCTTGTAGTCTGCATTTAAACTATTAAGCATGATTTTATGGTATAATTTTTGCTAAAAAATTGTTAGTTACCAACGAATAAAAAACTCGAGCAGATAAATTTAGAGCTTTTTAATATGATTAGGAATGCTTCATTAATTAATGTTTGTTAGTTCAAGTTTAGGTATGTCTCGTGCAAAAAATCGTCTCATTTTGAATAAACGAAATACTCGTACCAAATGGTTGAAATAATTGTTACACAGTCTCGTTATCGTACAGCTACAAAAATATTGATCACGAAATGAATTTTTTTTAATGCTCGGATTCGAACGAATGATTCATCATTATTTATTTTTTGATCATTTGCGCAGCTAGAGGAAAATGATAATTATTTTAATAAGGGAATTGGAATAATCTAAAATTGAGCTATTTCGAATGTTTTTTCTGCCTGGTGCTGCCGTATGCTGTGTGACTTAGTTTACTCAAAAGTCGAATAAGAATTTCCAAATGCACGTGAAAGCTAATGCTTGTGCATATATAATGCGGTTTTCTCAACTTTAGTGGATAAAATTAAAGAAAATTTTTTTGAATGCATTTATGCGAGATTGGATAACTTTGTGGACTTGAATTGTAAAAGTGGTTCGAACATTGTGAAAATTGTTGAAATTTTTCGTTTGAGTAAATCGGTCAAAAATCATAAAAATTGTTAAAAATATTGTAAAAATCGTCAAAAAATTGTATAAATTACAGAAAAATAGATAAAAATGATTGAAAATCCCATAAAAATTAATAAAAATATCGTAGAAATAGGCATGCACAAAATCACGAAAATTGTAAAAAAAATCTTGTAAAAATTATGGGAAATGTTGTTAAAATTGTCAAAATGTCAACAAAAATCAATGAAAAATTGTGAAAATGGTCAAAACATCATGCAAACCCTTGAAAATTCCATGAAATGTGTTGAAATCATCACAAAAATTATTTTAAATACCTGTGAAGAAAGTAATCAAAAAATTATCAGAATCATCAGAAAATGCTGTAAAAACTGCTGTAAAAATATCGTAGAAATGGTCAAAAAATCATGAAAAACTGTCAAAAATCTAGCCAAAATTGTTAAAATATTAATAAAAATCATCGGAAATATAGAAAAAAATCATAAAAAAAGGCATAAAGATCGTTGAAAATGTTGCTTATATAATTGTCAAAATTTGTACAGAGGTTGAAAAAATAACAAAAAAATTATGAAGTCTGTCGAACATCTCGTAAAAACTGCTCGAATTTTTACAAAATTTTTCAACATTTTCGTCATTTTTTACCAACTTTAATTACACCATTTTGACCGATTTTTATGAAAACTTAGGTATTTTTACAAAATTTTTCAACGATTTATAGGAATATTTTCAGAATTTTTACAGGATTTTAGTGATATGAAATTTTAACTGAATTTCATTAACTTTTGACCGTTTTTAGAATATTTTTAATGATTTATATGGAATTCTCAAAAAATTTATCGACTTTTTCAACGATTTTAATGTTTTTTTGACCACTCTAACAATATTTTTTACCATTTGTTTTGTAAAAATTTTGACTATTTAACTACATTTTCAGTGATTTTTATGATTTTTTTGGCCAATTTTATCATATTTATGGGTTTTGTGAAAACCTTAACAATTTTTACAATTTTTGTTAATAATTTTGTGATTTTGTAGCTTTTTTCTACTGCATTTTTACCTCTTTTTTTTCACAATTTTTTTCATTTTCTCAATCCTTGACGATGATTTTTAGACATTTTGATGGATTTTTTTAGATATGGAAAATTTTTCAGATTTTTATTGACCTTTTTTGCTTGGAATTGGATTTCGAAAATTTTTGAAAAAAATTCCATCCCGAAATTCCAATTACGAAAATCCGTTACAATGATTTTTAGATATTTTGTTTGATTTTTTTGGACTTTGAAAATTTTAAGAAAAGGATTTCTGGTGTGGTAGGGGGTCAATCAAATTTCGAATTTTGTTTCAGAGCTTCAGATTTATTATGGTAAAAAATGATTTTAAAGCGTATGCGGAATCCTTTACATCACCTCCCCAAGGGCTGAACCATCGAAGTAGTGATTTTAAGCTAAAAAATGATATCTTAGAGAGTTTCCGATCGATTTTCATCAAACTTAATATGTGGGTACAAGTACTCTAGGGGAACGTTGTGAATTTTTTTCAGATTTTTTTGACCTCTACAATGACCTTGAAATCTGCTTTGAAAACTTCAAATCGCCATAGAGGGCACAATTTTGATGGATTGTTTACTTCTTTTTTAGATCATTTTGTACGACTCAGAATTTTTTGAATTTTTTCCAAGGGGAGGGGTCGTACCTAAACCTTAAAAAAACTTTTTTTAGCCCGTTTTTCTCCCATAACTAGGTCATTTCTGGCCGAAAAAAAAATTTTCTTGCAATATATCATTAAAGGCCTCAAAACATACCATCAACCTGCAGTTAGATCAAATTCGTTAATTTTTCTCTTTTTTCCAATTTTCTTTTAAAATACTCGAATAACCCCATTTTGAGAACTGACAACCTCCTTCGAGATGAGCTAAGGGCCTAAAAATCATGTCTGGCATGTTTCAAGTTGATATACATGAAATATTGCAATTTCAGAAAAATCGAGAAACTTCAATTTTTTTCAACTGATTTTATGTAAAATTTTTCAAAATCAAAAATACTCAATTCATGAAAAAAAGCAAAAAAAAAGTTTCTCGATTCTGCTAAAACTGACTGCCCTCTACGACGATTTGAAAATTTCAAAGTCGGTTTCAAGGTAATTGTAGGGGCCGAAAAAATCTGAAAAAAATTCACAACGTTTCCCTGAAAGTCCTGTAAAAAATGTTGAAATTTGACCAGAGATCGATTGACCACCGAGGCCTTTTAAATATCACGATTTAATGGTCCTGAAAAATTCAAAAAGCAAAAGCATATCTCATGTTCTATAGTTTCATGGGTAGTATGGAAATGGCGGAGACTTTCACTCGTGGAAATGACCTCATGGACCTATTTGACTTTAGTCTACATGATGCCATGAAAATTTTTTAATTTCATCCGTCAGATCTCTCCTGGGCCCAAAAGGGTTAAACCTCAGTAGGATCTAAAACTTACGAAAATTTGCTCAAGTTGAAATGACATAACTTGAAATGGAATTTTCGACGTTGAATATTGACGAAACAAAATTATTATAGAAGCTTTGAAGTTTTTGAAAATATTTTTCGATACTAGTAGGTATGATCAAATATTTGTGGAGAAAAAAGTTACAAAATATATACAAATAAGAATTTTTGGAACTTTTTAATCGGTCCACCTGTAAGTATATTACACTTATGTTTTTACGAATTATTCCATAAGTTATCCTAAGAAATTTTTAGAACTACCCAAAGTAAAATGACCTACTGTAATTTCGAGATTTATCGTAAGATTCATTAGAAATTACCATGGAATTACCGCGCAATTATTGATGGAGGGGGGGGGGGTTCAGAATTTTCCAAAAAAGCAAAATATGAAAAAATCGCGTTAGATTTTGTTTAGCTCATATTGTTTGTTTTAAAAAACACTTTTAAATTTTGTGGACTGACAACCACTAAGTATGCGTACATTTTTCAACTACTTACTGTCCAAATTTACTTTTAGAACTGCCCAAAACCATTTTAGAACAGCCCAAACCTGGCACAACTATCCGTTAGAATAACCTATGATGCACTCGGAAATCTACGTATGTATTTTCCAAAAAAATAATTTATGTTGGATTGTTGCTCAAAGGTATAAAATCTACATACCTTGTCAAGCCTCGATAGATATTATAAGCCCACGGTTTTGTTATTATTCCGAATTACACGACAAGATTATGAGTTCATGTACCTACCGAATGAAACCGAATTTAATTTGGGTTCTTTTTCAACATCGTCGCGATATAGATGTACGTACACATCTAGGAATAATAAAACGTCGAATTAAGTAAATAACTACGTACGTCGGTATAATCGAGATTCGAGAATCGGAGGAGGAAAATGAGAAAATAATTTTTTTCGCATCGTTCGCCGAATGATTATTACACGCATCGAGAATGAGGAAAAAAAAAAGATACAAATGAAAAAAAAAAAAAGGCCTCGAGTATAAAATTATTCATTAGTAGGTAGGTCTATAGGTGTACTAGGTACCTGTGTACGATAGAGAATGGTAGTGGAATCTAAACTGCTGTGTAATATATATGTAGATGTTAGATGTAGGCACGCACACGGTAATATCGGCGGTTATTAGCGCACATATGTAAATCGATGTAGGCGTCTATGAAAAATGGTTATCGTATTCATTCCGTTTGGCGCGGAACCTCTGTAAAGTGGCGCCCTCTTACAAAGTCGACGCTACTACGAAACGAGCGAGCGTGGCTAGCGGAGGATGTGAGTCTACGGTCGACTCGAACCCGACACCACTCGCGCTACAGTATCAGCTCTAGTCATAGATGGTGGTAATGCGTTGACGGGTAAAAATTATTCTTAATTTTGGTTATTTTTTCTCGTTTTACATGCCTTTTTTTATTATCAGCTTCGGCAGCGGCAAGAATCGCGTCGATATCAACGTGTTCGCGGCGAAAGAATTCGACGAAATTCGCGACCCGCAATTTCGCGTTTTTCCATTATAAATTTTTTTTGTAAAATTTCTCGTAACGGTGTTCGTGCTGGTGCTGGTTGTTTTTTTTTTCGGTGGTATCTCGTCGCCAAAATTACACGTTTTTTCGGCCATTCTACTCACTCGTGTGTCCGGCACAGCGGCTATTTTGACCACAATATGATTTGGTTGTAACAACTGGTTAATTTTCCCGGCGTGATTCGAGTTCGTCAGATTTCGCGAGGTGTTGATAGTGTTCCGCGGGTTTTTTCTCATCGGTTTCGTATCGTTGGTTAATTTCTCGAATTTTAATTTCGTTGTTTAATGTTGAGCTTGGTTTCTTTTTTTTTTTTTTTGGTTTTTGATTTTTGTAAATTTTTTTCATCGCTTTGCCCATCGCCATGGATATACTGCCGAGTGGAAATATATTTCTGGAGCTACAGGATATCCACGATACCGGATATTTCTCGGCTCAGTCTTCTCTGGAGGATCATTGGCAACAGGTTTGTACCTAGACTCGAGCACGAAACGTCATAAACTAGCATTAATAACCGACAACCGGCGAGCCATGGTCACTATGGTGTCCAGGCACGTTGCAATGCATGCACCATGCACTTCGCACGTTTCCCCAATCCAAACTTATATTTTCATTTCGATACGTAAGCGAATTAACCTGGTCAGCTCGTCGGTCTGGCGATAATCGTCAATGTCGATGAATTATGAATGAATGTTATAGAACTTGGTGTACAGAGTGGTATTGCACGTGCAGACATCATGCCTTGTCAAGACGTGCCGATACAAACGAACGTGGTTTTTTTTGGCCAAGTCTCCGTACACGATCTCTTCATAAGCTCTGGTATGACTCGAATGTGGCGATAAGTTCGTATGGTTTTGCAAATAAAAAAAATAAGCAGAAGTGTAGTCGTAAAATTACCACTATGATAAGTTCAGCCACATCGTGACCCCCCGATGGTTACATTTCTCCAACGTATTAAACAGTATTGATTTCTCGTTAATTCGCTTTTATTCTCACGCTATCTGGTTTTGTTGTCGGATTCATTCGTTTTTAATCGTGTGTTATTCATCTCTTGACATTATTGCAATGAAACGTATTCGTATATGTACCCGTGTATGCATCATATTTCAAAGAATTTATTCAGATTACCAGCCACGATGATTTTTATATCGTTAAACCGCTAATTTACCTTTCCTCGCCCCTTTTCCTTTCGTATTTCGCCAGCGCATGCAGCTAAAATGATGAACTCAGCGAAGTTTGTGTGATTTGAAAAAAGGTCTCGTATATAGAAAAAAGCGAGCAGTTTGGTATATATGTATAGTCGAATTGTAATATTACAAGTTTCACGATGTGACAGAAAAAAAATACTTATTGTTTGGCACGAGTATTTTTTTTCGCAGTCGCTCGGAGGTTTTGAATTATTAGAATATCGATTTTCTTATTTTTTCCTAAGATTGGTCTCGTTTCATTCGAATTATGTAGTTCAGTGTCGCGGGTATTTTCCTTCAGCCCCTTCGTTTTCTTTGCCAGTGGAAATTGGTCGTTTTAGAACGTGTTATTCGATAGCATTCGGAATATTGAATTCGTTTGTTCGCAGAATTATGTATTTCGAATTAATTAATTTGACCTGAAATAACGCATGCACCGAATCTCGTGTTCCGTATTTTTATTAGTTTCACGATATGATTCCGCAGCAATCAGCTAGGTTGATAATTTTTCAGTATGTGCTAAAAATACGTATATTTATACGACGTGTTGCAT
This sequence comes from Pseudococcus longispinus, assembly GCA_900064475.1. NCBI lineage: Eukaryota > Metazoa > Arthropoda > Insecta > Hemiptera > Pseudococcidae > Pseudococcus > Pseudococcus longispinus. The sequence continues at coordinate 13,749 of FIZU01036975.1, forward strand.
ACAATATAAAAGTAAAATATGTGCAAGTACATTGTATCTACATATGTGCTTACCTGTATTTTGTAAACATTGGCCAAATATTTTCCATCGTGCTGGTGTATAATGTTTTTGACGATATGTGTTCGACTTTCGTTCATTAATGAAATGGATAGATGAACCGCAGCGCCGGATTTCCTGAGTTTGGAATTAAATTGTTTTTAGCTGAATTTCGAGAATCGAAGCTATTAAATTTGATCGGACGATTTCATGGTATTTCTTCATGTAATGTATATCGAAATTTTATCGACACGATAACTCTGGTAATAATTAATGGAATGAGCTGCAATTTTTATGAGAGGTGAAGTACTAATAGGAATAGAAGCGTGTAAATTTTTGAGGAAATTGATGAACCGGTTCGCGAGTTATTCGTGATTGGTATTTTCAAAAGCTTCTAGCACCTGAAATAAAGCAGTTAGACGAAATATGTAAATAATTGTTTTATAGTACTTAAAAGGGTGCACAAAAAATGTTATATACAATTTTCATTTTTATGAACCGGTTCTAGAGTTATTCTCGGTTGAAATTTTCAAAAGCCTCTAGCACTTGAAATAAAGCAGGTAGACGAAACATGTAAATAACCTTTTTAGTAGAACTTAGAAGGATGCACAAAAAATGTTATATACAATTTTCATTTTTATGGACCGATTCTCGAGTTATTCTCGTTTGAAAATTTCAAAAGCTTCTAGCACCTAGAATAAAGCGGTTATGTAAAAATTGTAAATGATCTTTTTGATAGTACTAAAAAAGATGCAAAAAAAAGTTTATATACAATTTTCTTGTTTATGAACCGGTTCTCAAGATATACGCGATGGAAAATTTCAAAACTTGATCACGAATGCATTCATTTCGTGAATTGAAAAATAAATGCTTAGCAAAATTAGATTAAAAACTTCTGGAATGCCTATTTAACGACATACTTACTTTTGATAGGTACCAACATTGCAAAATTGGATTTTTAAAGTAAAATTTTGTGATATTGATGTAGAAAATCAGCATTTCTGACGCAAAGTTTTTTATTTAAATGTTTAAAAAGCGATGAAAAAAGCTACATTTTGAATAAAAATGTCGGTCTATCAATGCATTCAAAGTTTCTGTAAATTAGACAAATAAATCTCGAATTGCGTTAGAAGGTGGAGATGATTATCGTATATCAGTTGTGATTTCATACTATTCGCTATACTCGTACCGGCTTATCAATTCACTCATTACCGTTATCATCGCAGACATCCTAAGTACATCGTATTTTCGTTAGTTTCATTCAAAACTAGTATGGAAATTTTTGGAAGTGATTTTGTCGAGCGTGAATTACAACACACGTCTTGGCATATTTCATTTCCGGCTGGAACATCGGTTGTTTCAATCTTACGGAATTGTATGCTATTAGATGTGGTGACTTTATTCGTTCATATGAGATTTTCTGGGTTTTATTTTTAATAATTTTTCAAAAAAAAATCTCTGTATATAAAGGAGAACAAATTTAGACATGTTGAGGCATCTGACAAAAAATTGTGTACCTACAAACATTTAGTCTGATTTCAAAATTGTAGGGACAACTTAATGAAAAAATAAAATAGATCTATTTGAAAAAATTTGATCAAATTTGATCACGAAATTCTTGATTAAATTTTATATCTGAAATTTTGTTATCCATGTACTTGGAGTCATTTAAATCTGATTGAACGTAATTAGAACCATATATGTAAAGGTAAATTGGCCAAACTGGATCAAAATTTCTTTGTAAATGTAAGCAGATTCAAATGAAATTAAGCAGATTGAGATATAGATAGAAACAGGGATTTTATCAATTAAATTTGATGATGATTAAGTCTAATTGCAAAAAATTGATGTGTCATGACTCATTTTCACAACCATAGCGACTATTTATGACTAAAGAAGTGCATGACCAGTGACGGATTTAGGGATTATTGGGGTAGAGGGGAGGAGGATGTGTGAGATTTCAAATTTGACGACTTTCTGTTGCAATTTTTCCAACTATTTTGACAATTCTATCAACTTTTATCGAGAGATCAGTAACATTTAGAAAATGTAGTTAAAATTGTGTTAGTTATTTAAGGGGTGGGGACGACGATAAAAAATGAGATTCAATATAAAATTTAAAAATAGGTATGTTCATTATTTTAACCAAAAAAAAAAACTATTAAAATCAAAAATTTTTAACAAAGTAGCCAAAACATTTGTTGTTTTTTAAAATCTTCGGCTGGAAAATTTTATTAAAATGGGGCTAATTTTTCAAGGGAGGGGAGACGAAAAAAAAGATGCAATGAAATATTTAAAAATGTATTGTTCAAAAAAGTAAATTTATAGTGAGCTCGAGCAAAGCAAGGGCGAAATTCTTGATATATTCCTGTCATTTCGTAGCTTTTGACCAATTTTCCCAACTTTTGTCCAGGTTACTCAATGTTTCCAACTTTTCGACATTTTTTTTTTTGAGAAACCGTTTACAATATTTTAAAAGTAAAAAGTGACTATTTTTGAATACATACGAAATGTTATTGACCTCAAAAGGGAAGATTGTTCCCTTCATCTCTCTTGGCCAAGTCAGTGATTAATAGAGCTTTGAATTTTATGCAAAAAAATTTCAAAATAGGCACACATATTTTATGCATTTTAAATGCTCAAAACAAGCTGAAATGTGCATTTTTGAGCCCAAATATGCAAAAATATGAAAAAATCAATATGGGTGTCTATGGAAAGGATTTTTTGCACTGAAAA